>PVHY01028486.1:0-15198 GCA_004024945.1 Uropsilus gracilis | reverse complement strand
CGATTCCCATCTCTCCTCCACTGAACCTCTCTCTCTATCCAGTCTCCATATTCGAATCTGCATCCCCCTTCTCTTTGTTTGCACACCCTTTATATACCCTGATTTCCCGCCTTCCAGGAAATCTGTTACACTTCTTTCTTCCCCCTGCATCCCCCTGAAGGGAAATTCCAGCTAAGGTCATTCCCCCATTTTAACATTACCTGTCCTTGAAATCTGCAATCTTAAACAGGAGACAATGGGGGGGAGGGCACACCCTATCATTCCCCACTCTGATCTTTAAAAAATTTTTATATCTATAAAAATAAACTCTAAAACAAACCCATTTCTCAATCCAACTGGCAAATACAATACATGTACCATGCAAAACATTCAGTTCTGTCAGTACACATCAAAGCAATATCCATTTTAACACAATAAGACATGCAGTTACATTAATACCAGTTACACCATTTATCAAACCACTATCCATTTAAGCACAATCAGGCAAAACTTCTGGTACAATTAGGCAAAACTGCAATCCCCCTAGCAACACATAAGACTTCAATACTAGCCAGTACAGCCCATGCATGTGCACATACCAGCATCTCCAGAACCCTTCCACATCCCAAACCCACACCCTGTACCCCCACCTGTCACTCAGGAAACAGGAACTCCAGAATAAGGTGAAGGAATGTTAATGGGAGCACCTTTCCCACACGCTCAGAAAATGTCCCTCCACCCACCAGTGAAATCAGAAAATAGAAGCTGCAAGGTAATAACCACCATCCATCTTAAACTGAATTTACTATGTGACTCTCAGCAAAGCAGCCTGAATGTCAGGCCCCCAGGTAGCTCTTAGTCACAGGTTCAGTTCATACCAATTCCAGAAAGAAGAAAATAGAAAATCCAAGTCACCAGGCCTGAGAGCGTGAGGTCCTAGTACTTTGGCCAGGTTTGTTGGATGGATTCCCATAAGGAGCTGGGTCAAATCTGAGCACATCAGCTGTCAAGACTTACCTGCACAGCAGACCACACTGAGCCACTTGCACTAAAGTATTCCCCAATGCAGGTGTCAACATGTCGTAAGTATGAGGGGGTAAAGCAAGGCCCTGGGGGTAGACAGCCTGGCCCTGAAGCTCAGGCCCACCTCTTACTGGCTATGTGATCTTTGTCAATCACCTTAACCTCTCTGTTTCACATCAGTAACAGTACATGTTTTTATGTGCACTCCAAGATTTGTTATTAAGAGAAATGATTCATCCATCAGCATGGATGAATGGTACTTTTTCCCAAGTACCTAGAACATATTAGAATACACTCTTCTCCCTCCACCAGGTAAATGGTCAAAAATGCCTGTCACACCCTCGTAACAGGCAGCATTGTCATAACCACAGTCACATTCAGCACTGTCCTATGTACCTTTCAGTTCTAAAACACTGGACAAATAATAATACATTCTCACAGTGCCTACAAAAACTCTGAGATAAAGACTATTTCCCAAAACCAAGAAAGTAAGAGCACTAGAAGTTTCTGAATGGATCAACATTTCAAGGGTCAATGCAGGCAGAGAACGATGTTGGAGTTAATACCTGCTTCAACAAATATCTTGTTCATTGCTGGGGAAACCAACACAAAGGATGAAAACGTATCCCTCAGCTTGCCAGCAGGGGCTGGAGAGGCACTTTGCTATTGATGGCTATCCAGAGGGCCCTGCAAGCTCTGTGCCAAACTCCCTGCGTCCCCTCCCCCATTGCCCTGGGCTCTGCACTGGCAACAATCAGGTCCTGCCAACTGTCCCTTGGTGCTGTCCTCTTGACCCTGGTCTTTGTTCCAGGGGTGGAACACTAGTTCTCGGCAGAAGCTTGCAGGTCTCCAGGGCAGCTCTGAGCTAGAACTACAAGCAACTGGAACATGCGATGCAAAGCTCTGGACTGGACCCCACTGGACCCCTGTTGTATGGATCCCCTGGAAAGAAATGGTAACTATTTTCTCCTACTATTCAAAGAAAAAGAGCACCCATCCCTCCCCCCACCACGTGCTTTCTACCATCTCAGTTCTCAGAAAAGTCCTGCAACACAACAACCATTTGGGAACAAGCTCTTCACAAAACGGCACCCCACCTGATCTCTACCATTATCCTCCAGTCATTTCTGTCCTCAGACATCTTTTCACAGATAAAGTAATGCGCTTCAGAAGGCACATGGTTCTCCCACAGTGAATCAGCTCAAGTGGTAATTTTCATAGCTTTAAAGTAGTGGGAAAATGAAATGAGAGGAAGAGGGCAGGAGAGGCAGCTGGGAATTGGTGTTAAAGATGAGCTCCGGGAACAAGGAAACATTGCACTATGTACTTAAAACAATGTGAGTGGGTCTTGATATACTAGAGCAGAAGATGCTATTAAGGTAAGCAGTAGAAACAGCTACTTGGTCACATAAAGGTATCAGACAGAATGAAATGGTGTGACCAAGCACTGCAGGACAGGGACAAAACAGAGACAGGCCGGGAAGGACATAAACCCCAGTGAGGTTAGGAGAGGGGCTCCTGAGAGAGGGTACAGAAGAGAGCTTGCTTCTCCTATAGCTGTTTAATAAACATCCATGTTACAGGTACTTTCCTGCACATATGTCCCATCCCACAATTTAATAATCAATTACTAAAGAGAAAAGAAAGCCACTAAGGTGACTCCCTAAATAATCACAATTTATGATTCCCAACCTTCGTAACTTATTCCTATAGCCTAAAATGCCAGTATGTAAAGCACAACTTCCCCATTTATTCGTCCCCAGAGCAATGAAAACAGATGAATGGGAGAGATCTGGATCTCACACCTCGATAAGACACATCAACGGAAACCCGCCTCATTCCTCTTCTCCCGAAGGAATCAACAAGCACTTGTCACACTTTCTGCCATCCTACCGTTGTCCCACAGGATTCGTAAATATCAAATGCCACTTCAGGACTAACTACGGCTCCTGGCTGGGGGTTGGGTGGCTGATCTCACAGGAATCCACTGTTCTGTTCCTGCCTTCCCATGTCCCAAGAGAAAAATGTCCCACAGAGGCTGGGGCAGAAGACCAGCTGGGGTCTCACAATTAAGCACCTTTCCATCACAGGGGGCGTGAGAAAGAGCAGTTTCATCACCCTCCAGCACAAGTTCCCATGGTCACCTTCACACCTCAGAATGAGGAAGCTGGGCACTGGTCACAGACCTATCACCTAGTGACAAAAGGGAACTGATCACCCAAGTTAACAATGGCAGGTGGAGTTATGTTCACAAGAAACCATGGGCAGAGCGTGGACTTTGCATTCAGCCAGCCACTTCAAAACCCAGCCCCACTGCCAATGTTGATTATAACCGTAAATATGCCAAAGGGTAAGAGCAAAACTTCTTACTGTGGTAAGTTTGGGACAATAGTTCCTACTCTTAATAGAGGTGCTTTAAAAGGAGAAAGACCAAATGCAATACACTGGCAGTACTAAGGATGAAATTAATTCTGCTATTTCCCACCCAACTTCTGAGGCCAGTACAGCTGACAGACCCCAGCATAATTCCCTCATATTGATATTGGGTGAAAAAAGAAGAACAGAAGCCTTCGTATGCACACCAAAGGGAAAAAAAAGCGAAAAAAAGAGGGGGGAAATTCTGCTTTTACCTCTAGGCTGTTCCCACCTGCACCTCATTGCAAGACTAACAAGGCAATTTAAACAAGATTTATTAACAAGGGAAAATGAAAAGTCCCTTAATGCCACAAGTGGCCATTCACCATTTTAGTCCCAAAGGTCCCCAAAACACATGTCCAAGATGGTGCCCTTTTAGCCCCTCCAAACCTGAGGCGGGCACCTTGGCAAAGTTGTCATGTCTTTCCAGCTTCTCTTTGCTTCTCTCTCTAGCATTCCAAGCTCCTCAGCTTTTCCAAGTTTCTCCAAACTTTTCTGTAAAATCAGCTTTCCAAATCCCTGGCTTTCTCCAGGTACCAGCTTTCCAGCAAGTTTCCTCACCACCTTGTTCTGGTGCCATGCACTTCCTTTTCTAAGCCTGCCTTTGGTGGCATCTGGCCACACTCACTGGGTCTGCCCTTTGCAGCCCCTGGTCACTCCCAGCCTGCCATCTTTGATGTCTGACTCCACACCGGCTACTCCTCTGCTGGCTACTCTCCCACCATGGCTCCTCACCAACACCAGCTCAAAGTTGGGGGTGTAGGTTCTGTCCAGCCTGGCCACTCCAAATCCTTTTACCAGCCCATCATTCTGGCATCCAACACACATAGCGCACTCTTGGCCTCTCTTTTACGTGTGCCCTTTTCATGCTTCCTGTTTCTTCTTGCAGGTCTTTCAGTCATTACTAGGGAGCCCCAGTTGAACATCCAGCAGAGCCACCCACTAACAACATGACTGGAAAGCATGAAAACACCTTTAGAAGTCACGGAAATCCTTTAACAGAAGATTTAGTTGCTTAACAGAAATAATCCTCCTCTCCTAATGATACAGGGTGACTTGGCTGGATCAGCAAGCAGGGCCTCTTGTAGTGACTTAGTTGAAAACTGTATTGGGTGCCATACTGTCCTAGTGGGCAGGGTCTGAGAGAAAGATCTACGAGAGAAAATGAGAAGTGAGAAAAAGACCAATAAAAAGACCAGCCAAGAGAGAAGTGGGAGAGAGATGAGAATGGCAGGCCAGTAAGGAGCAGCCCGAGTGGCCAGGCTGGGTGGAAACCCCCTGAAAGAGTAAACTGGTGATGGCAAGGAGTCATGGTGGGAGAGTGGCCAGCAAAGAAGAAGCCAGTGTGGAATCAGATGCCAGAACAGCAGGCTGAGGGTAACCGGCTGCTGAGGACAGGCCTGGTGAAATGAGGAAGTTCATGCATGGAGCTGCAGCAAGGTGGCGTGGCTGGTACCTGGAGATACCCAGGGATCTGGAAAGCTGATTTTGCATTGGTTTTTGTTGGAAAAGTTTGAAGAACCTTGGAGAAGCTGAGTAGCTCAGAACACTGATGAGAGAAACAAAGAGAAGACAGAAAAGAAAGAGACTGGATATTGTAGAGTGCCTGCCTCAGGTTTGGAGGGGCAAAGGGGTACCATCTTGAACATGCGTTTGGGACTTTCAGACTAAAAAGTAATTAGGGTAAAGTAACTGGCCACTTGTGGTATTAAGGACTGTTTTCCTGGCTAATTTTCCTTGTTAATAAAACCCTGTTGTTTAACTTGCATTTGACAGGCAACTGCTGCTACATATGGGTGGTATAAATATGGGCGTAGAAGCTGCATTTTAAAAGTGCTGCTTTTTTCCTTTGGCTTGTTGGAGGCTTCTGCCCCATTTGCACCTGATTAGCACTAACTCTCTGACAAGACAAAACTGAGAAGAAATGAAGTTAAATGCAAAACCAAAAGAGCTTGGTCCATATTCTATCTAGTGAATAATCTACAACTGCCACATTAAGTACAGTAAAGACGTGTAATATAATACAGATTTCCTAGAGAGCAAATTTACCCCATAGCTTTTACTTCCTTCTGTAAATTCACCTCCCCAACAATACCAGACCAGTGAAGGTTAGACAGTAATTAGGAAAATACAGAACAGGTAGGAAAAGTCAAGCACCAAAGCTCCTAAAAAAACCTCACACCAACTGATTTGAAAATAATAATTATGGCAAAATGTCCATCACATGGATCTCAACTCTAACATAACATTTATACGGACAAATAGCAGTGGGCACAGATGACATAAAATGTTAAACAGAAACTCGATGATGTGTACTCATTTTTAACAACTACTTTATGTATGAGTCATAGACACCTTTTTAAAAGGTATCTCATAGTAAGAAACGTCTGATGATATTTATCAGAGCTACGGCACCAACACTTGAACTATTTTTTTTCTTTCAAGGAAAGCCAGTTCCAGATCTTCCACAATGCTGACTACCCTTCATATAATGATTCTCCACTGCTGTTCAAGTAAGTGGACACCAGAAGCTCTAAAGAGAATACCCCAACACTGAACAACACTCTCTTTGCTTCCCCATCCTGAGGATGTCCACCATACCTACCATAATGGTGTGTTCTGGAAATTTGGCACGGACGAGTTTCACAAATTCCACAAAGTGCTCCGAATATCCATTGGCCACATCCAGGCAAATGAACTTGACCTGTGGCACAGCCTCCAGGATGCTGCTCATCTTGTCCAGGTCATTCTTCCCACTGCCCGAGCTCACGGCTATGTGCTGTGGGAAATAAACCAAGAGGCAGGACATGAACAGCTGTCCTGGGAAGGCAGGCCTGCTCTTCCCACTCTCCGGTTCTGGAGACAGCGGAGTAACTGTCGGCTTACCATGGTCTAACAGATGCACTCTGGACCAGCTAGGGAAGGAAGCAATGGCAGGGGTGTAAGAGATGCCTGCATCCAATGAGCTAAACCATAATCCTGTTCTCTTCCCCATGACTAAATCGAGGAAGCCCTTCACCTAAGGCCTGAGCCACAGAATCCAGTAAACAGATTTTTCGGTCTTCAGGACACCACCCGTGGCTTGGGTCTAATGTCCTCAAGCTCTCGCTATGGGGCCCAATCATAGGACTGCGGTGGGAAAGCCCACCTTGCTGGAGAAAGGCAGTGGTGGTAGGAACAAGGTGCTCACACCAAGGTTGTAGTCACTTCCGGAAGCTGGCTGGGAGAACAGGTAGAGGCAGGGAAAGATACCAAAAGCCCCTAAAGATGTCTGAAAACCCTTCCTATTTTCAGTTTCACACTGTGCAGGTCTGTTGCAACATCACAACCTGCTCCAGAGCAAAACAGCGCAAGATGCAAGATGTACGCAAGATGTTTCTCTGATACCTGTCCTCAAGCCTCACCCATACCCCCCACCCCTCACTCCTCTGAAAACCTACTTTGGGATGTAACTTCATCCATTTATGCCTCTGGAGACTGCGCCCAGTAGCTGCATCTCATTGCGGTAAGAATATTTCTATTTTAACTCAAATCTCTAAGCCAGAAGCCACAAAACAAGGACGTATTTTGATGTTCTTTGTTACTTCCCCCAAATCAACAGTGAAATAACCCAGGTACCAAGTGTTAAAGAAGAGTGTGGCAGGTTGGTCCCCAGGGAAAGGGAGTTTCCTGGCCCATGTCAAGAGAGGATGGAGCTGGAGAAGAGGTGAAGGAAGGAATGAGATGTGGAAGAAGGCCTGGAGGAGGCAGATAGAGCAAAGACATTTCAAGGAGACACACTTGCTTCTCAGCCTGGGACTTGTGTACCTGGGACCTCTGTGTACCAGGGGCTTCCAGGACATGGAAGGAGACACTTGAAAAGAGACAGAGATGTGGGTGAGAGACATGGCAGCCTTGATCATGATTTTGCTCTTTTCCTTCCAGACTTGTCTGGTCCCTCCTGCCCTTTTCCTATGGGTCCCCACCAGAAGGTACCTTAGACTTGTGGCAACCTTTTGGGCCAACCCTGCTTTGCTGGGCATTTACCCACAAGGTGATGGGTAATTGGGTGTTTCATGTAGAAACTATTCTATTCTTTCCCTTCTCCTTATAGTGAAGTTCTTTTTAATATTTTTCATTCTTTAGATTTTATATAGTATCAGCAAATGGTTATTGGAAAGCCTTCTCCACCCGTTGACAACCCCTCTGTTCACTCTGGCCCCTCTCCTTGTTTTTTGATCTATGTTGAGTCCTTTGATCTCTTCGTTTTCTATGACAATGTCCTTTTCTTGGGTGAGGGACTGTGATCATAGAATATAACAAGCCGTGTTGGTAGGTATTCAGTCTTATCTCTACACTGGGTAGCAGTTCGTTCTCATTTGGAAACTATTAGTGTTCCATTGAAGTTCTTAAGCCTTTATCCTGATGCAGCAGGTGACAGAACCTATTTAGAGCAGGCAGGATTCTGTCCTTTAACAGTAACATGACATTTCCTCCAGTTTCTCTTGACCTGTGCTCCATCTATACATTCTTTCCCTCCTTCTAGAGCTTTGCCTCCTCTTTATTTTTCCTTTCATTTCTTTTAAAGATGAGCACAGGAAATTTGAGAATGGTTAGTTTTGCTCAGTGTTGCTGAGTTTTTAACCTTCTTTATTAATTAGCCTATAATTCAGAGGGAAGCTGTGTGGGAAGTCAAATCCTCACACCTGGTGATGAAAGCCAGGACTCCAATAAACATCACGCTGCCAAAAACTCTCTACCCCCAAAACCTTTTCAGAGAAGAGGGGAAAAGTGAAGTGAGTATAATCATTTGAACACAATATTGGGAAAATGGATGGACTTGCTATTGAGTTAGAACTATTTTATCTCTAAAGTCATCTTCTTGCTAGTTAAAATCCACAAATAATTACAGCACAGTAATAAAAACCAAAAATAATGTAGCCTCGGAAAGCAGTGGACCACGCTGTTCAATCACAGATGACTGACCACAGGGGTGAACCCCCATCCTGCTGGCAGTGGCTTAGCATCACCTGACAAAAAACCAGATGTGCTCTACAGGGCCTTTTGTTATTTTCAAACTTTCCCCTTTTATCTAACAGCTTTACTGAGACATAGTCACAGACCATAATTTGCTCACTTAAACTACCAGATTCATCATTGGTTATTAGTATATTCAGATTTGGGTATCCGTTGCCACAATCAAGTTTAGATCACTTTCACTTCCCTCTCCCTCCAGAAAAGACTCCCATACCCCCCAGCCCTCAGTCCCCAAACCTCCTATCCTACCAGCTCTAGGCAAGGACGCATCTACTTCCTCTCTCTATAGTCTTGCCTGTCCCTGACACTTCAGGTAAACAAGATCACATATATAGCTTTTTGAGCCTACCTTTCACTGGGCAAGAGGTTTCCAAGGTTCCTACTTTTAGCATGAATCAGCTTTGCTTTTTATTGAAATAATATTCCTCTGTATGAATATACCATCATCACTTGATCTGGGTTGTTCTACCTGCTGGGCTGTTGTGAATCATGCTGCTGAGTATACTGGTGTATGAGCTGTGTGTGGACATCTGTTGGGTCTATGCCCAAGAACAGAACTGCCGGGTCAGAGGGAAACACCTGTGTTTAACCTTTGGAGGAACTGTCAAACTGTTTTCCAAAGCAGCTGTACCATCACACATTCTTGCCTGCAACCTCATTTCTCCATACCTACCTCAACACTTGCTATTATCAGTCTTTTTCACTATAGCCATTCCTGTGGACAGTATTGTTTATTCAACTCCTAAACAACTGGTAATTAGATTTTTTTTTCAATAGTCAATATGTAACTGGGTGGTCCCCAGGGAATGAGAGGTTCCAGGTTCCCTGCCCCACTGGAAGCAAGAGTGGAGCTGAGCAAGGAGGAGAAGCTAGAGAAGATGGGGTGGGGGGTGGAGGAAAGAGATGAGGAAGAAGGTCTGGAGGAGAAGCCTGGAGCAGACCAGGTGAAAGAGTGATACTTGCTTCTTCGTCTAGGACTTGTACCAGGTACTTCAAGGACATGGAAGGAGACAGTTGAAACAGACATGGGTGAGAGGGCCGTGGGGAGGCTGACAAAGGCAGCCTTTATCTTCATTTTGATTTTGCTCTTTTCCTTGCAGATTTGACTGACCCCCTCCACCCCTTCCTTGTGGGTTCCCCACCAGAAGGTGCCTTAGACTGTGGCAAGCTTTTGAACCTTAGTGGCCCTGCTTTGGGTCAAACCTTATTTGACTGAGAGTATTTACCCATGAGGAGATGGCTAACTTTGGGTGCTTAATTTGGAAACTATATTCCTTTTCTTTCTCATCTCTCTATTGCACCCACTATTGTACAATAATTGCATGAAAGTTTTTTTCCAAAGAAGGTTTTATGCACGAGAGTATGTTGTGTCTTTATGCAGCAGATGGCAAGTTTAGCGAGGCAGGTTTAGAGTGGGCAGGTTTTGGGGGTTCCACGGTGCTCCCCCTTCTGCCCTGTAACAAAAAGGCATGTTCAGACTACATGCAATCCCCACCTCTATTCTTAAAGCCCCCTCCCCCAACATAGGAAACACAAGTGCTCCTCAAGCTGTAACACTTCACCCTTCAAGGCAAAAAACAAACAAACAAACAAAAAAAAACCCCACAATAGTCTTTACAAATACGACACAGAATGGTTTTCTCGCCAAGTCACTGGCACTGATGAGATGAAGGCCGCTGCTGCTTCCCCAAAGTTCTCTTTCAGGACTGGATGCCTATCTGCTGTGCATTCCAATTCTTTTGATAACCCTGTGTATTTCCTCCCCCCAACCAGAGGTAGTCATACCTGCAGGCATTCTGGGTGATTCGTGGCAAACAATTTCCAGTCATCCAGGGTGTAATGCTTATGAATGGCTGTAAACATGGCGTGCTAGGAAACAAAACAGCACCATTAGGGAGAGAAAGCAGGGAGCCCTCCACCACCACCCTCACACCTGGAGGGGTGCTCCAATGGACAAAAGTTTTGGTGTTTCTGCCATTCATGCTTAATGAATGCTTAATTTGCTTTGAATGTGCTCCAGAAAGCCAAAATTAGACAGAGGTATAACTGGTGGAATCACAGAAGTGTTTTCCATTCTGAGCTGATCAAACATCACTGCATTCAGGATTTAGATGACTCTGCCAGTGGGGTGGAAGCATCCCCTTGCTAGCCCAAGAGCCAAGAGCAGCTCTGTCAGCAGGTTCCCCTCCCCGGTTTGAAAAGGAGTGTGTCCTCCCCCCCACCCCCAGCAGACTTTGACATGGTTATCTCAAAAGAAATTGAATTCACACCTGAAAGCTTTTCTTGGCATTTCTAATCTAATCTAATTTCTTCTAAATGTTAAGCCTATCAGGCAAAGTATTTTTGAGGGAGGGAGTTACATAAATTATCATCCCAGATTTGATTAGCTGGTACCTATTGAATACTTACTTTGTGCAAGCCCTTTGCACACAGTAGTCAATGTACTTAGAACAAGTTTGCACAGTAATAATAGATTGTAGCTTAACAAATTTAAATGTGTAAGGGGGGGTGGGAGGAAAGAGGGGGACAGGACAAAAACCAAAGTCACACCTGTCAGATGGTGGCGCCTGAGCCCCTCCCACTATACCAGAGCCACCTCTGTCCTTTCTCTGGGTCTGTTTCCTCATCCACATTTCCCATTCTCAAACTGAAACTTATTAGCTTATGCCAATTCTCAGAAGCTAGAAATAGAAGAATCCCGGTGGTTAGCTATTTCAGGGTACTGTGTCTCATTAAAGAATGGGGAGAGCATAACAAGTTCCAGGCTTCTGGACAAATAATCCAAGAGGGGATTTAATCAAGGCTATTTCTGCTCCCTGATTCCACTTTTACTCTAATACATAATCCATTAGTAGCAATGGCTGATCACAGAGAAGAGCAAGGAAAAGAGGGCTAAGCAAAATAGAAATTCCTCTAGAAATTAATCCAGCCTCTGAACTCTGCAAAGCTCAGTGGGGGCTGAGGAGTGTCAGACAATACAATGAATGGTAGAAGCAGAGATCACCCCCTACTCCATTTTTAATAATTAGGTTTAAAAATAAACCTCAGCCCCTCCTTAGGTTTAGACTTGCCCACAAGTTGAGATGCTCTTTCAACTAATTGGATTTATTTTTCCACTTGGCAGGCATCATCAACAGAAGCACTCACACCCCCATGCTCAGAAGAGGCAAACATTTCACGTCCAGGATTTCAAAGTCTGTCAGGCCTGGAGTACCATGGATGGACAGTCTGGCCTTCCAATGACGTATCCTTTATTTCTCCCAAAGCCAGGATATTGGGTTGGAAACTAACTAAAAGGAATTTTGAGCTTGATTACTCATCTAGTTCAATTGGGAGGGAAATCTCTTATCCTGAAATCAATTTAGATTTGATTCTTGATTCTTTCTAGCCAGTGTCTTCCAGCAAGTTACCCACCCACTCCCCTTCTGACTCCGTTTCCCATCTGTAAATGTCCTTTGGGGTAGGCCTATGGATTTGATATATTATAACTAGTGCCTGGAAAGTTTTCTACATAATATCATAGTGAGTACTACAGCACATACTGCACACAAAGCACTTCTTAGTTTCCAAGGCTCTGTGACTCTTTTACCATATACACCTATCTAAAATGAAAATATGGCACAACGTCTAATTCCTTTTTATAGCTCTCATCTCCAGAACTCTCATAGGCATTTTCAAGGAAGAAATGGATGCCATTTCTAGAGATCTAGACCATCTCACCAATGATCCAGACACGACAGATGTTTTGAGCAGGAAAGGAGGCGAGGGAGGCAGGCCCCAGCAGCCACCAGACTCAGACCTGAGTAGCTCAGTAGCAGCGAAGGGTCCCAAGAGCCCCTCCTCCCCTTTCCCCACCTGGGACCATCTCCAGGAGGGCTGATAGCCTGTCCAGAGCGAGTGGCCGGAAGGTCCACTTCCTACCTGTGCCATCACCACTGCCATCTCGAACGTCCCCACGGTGTCCATGTTGGCCACAATAATGGGGATCCCTGAGTAGGTCTGCTTTGAGTTCCGAAAGGTGAAGGTCCTCTCCAGGTCCACCTGACAGCAAGAAGGAAGGAGAGCTTAGTTTTTGATGTGCTATTTGTAGAATTTCTAGAGTTTAGAGTGAGCAGGAAGAAGACAAAGGAAGGATATGTCTCTAAGTTCAAATTCTCCGAAGGGTTGTTCCAAAGAGAGCACAATTCTTAGGAAACAAAGCAATGGGCTGTTATGCAGAAGCAAGAGCTTAACTGGCCACCTTGCCCCTCAGGTGTCAATGCAGGTTCTGATAGTTCTGCCATCAAGCTGAGTCTCACTGAGAAACTCTCTCCATCACCCTCTGTCTCCAGCCTAGTTCTAAATACCCACATCCACACCTACATCACCTACATGTGATCTTTCCCCACTTCCAGGCAATGGAGGGATAATTCTTCTCCTGGTTAAATCCAATCCACTGTTCCCTGCCCACTATGGCCAACCCTTCACTGTCACCTTAACCAGAAACTCCAGTGAGGGGACAAGCCGTGAATTCCTTACATTGCCTACCTTCTTAGTTGTTTTATAAGCATCTTTCAAAGAACTAGGGAGCTATATATTGCCACCCTGTGGCATATAAAAACTTGTTTCTCTGACTTGCAAACAGCTGGAGGGAAAGTCCTCCAATTATGCTATAATGTTTAACTTCGAGGCATTGATGATTAAGTCTGTGATCAGGATTCCAGAACAAAAGATAGGCCAGGTAGTGGGCTCTACAAAGAAGCATGCTAGGGCCATGAGCTGCCCAAGATCTAGCAGTCAAAATTTCTTTGGCCCAATGAAGAAGGTAGATCTGTATGCTCACAGCCTTGCCCAACCCTTGCCCCGCTCTTCTCATCATAGGGGGGCCACCTCTTGCAGGCTCTACTTCCCAGACTGGTTTCTGCCTAGGTTTGGCCAATAGGGTCACTGGGTAGGGAGGCCTGGGCATAGTCAGGGTGATTCGCTCAGACCTTGGTGCTTTGGCCTTGGTGCTATGGTTTAGGTTCCTAGAATGAACCTAGTTTTTAGAATGATCTTGGTCCAGGGCTTTATAACACTACGTCCACCCCTTGGGAGAGGCTTGTCACTGTTGCCCTCCCCAACCTCTGGGGTCCTCCTGATCTTAATTGACATCTCAGAATGGTTGGCATTCAATTCACAGTTTGAAGTATTCAGCACTGTTTGTTTCCTTGACCAGACCCTCCTGGCCACAGACCATACAGAAAGTGGGTGCCTGCCCAAAAGAGAACAATTGGAAAAGCCAATAAGACTCAAGGTATGAGTCTTATTACTTGTGGAATAATTTGAACCCTTGTCAGTCTTGGCTTCCTGCGTGCCAGCAATAAATTGTCACCTAAATCCTTCATCTGCTCTTTTTCAAGTGAGTCAGCTTTCACTTTGCACCACAGATACTCAGGCCATTCTGCCTTTCCAGGACTCTGGCTTGTCCCAGGCAGGGCTGTGCATCCAGAAGGCCTTCTGGGCACATGATGTCAAAACAGAGACTGCTTTGGCCTGCTGAGGAAATGAGACTCTGTTGCTGTTTGACCTACCAACAGCATATGCCTTTCTACTTCCGCTATTGTGCTTCCTTCTTGGTTCTCCTTCAGAGAAGTGAGTCACTCCTACACACTGAAAGATAACTGAAGGGGTCTATTAGCTGCAATCTTCTGTGTTGCTAATGGCCCTCTAACATTCCGATTTCAGAGGCTTAAAATTAATCAGAATTTCTCAGAGTCAGATTACACTTACACTCTTTCAAAGATGCAAGGGAAAGCTGCTACTCTGGTCAGCTGAGCTCACAGTGGGGTTTTCCTGGCACTCCAAAACCAGTGGGTGGGACCCAAAAAGCAGACCTCATTACGGAAGAGGTCAGCCTTGACAATGAACTCTCCCCCTCATGTCTAGCCTTTTCCATCTGGTAGATTCTACACAATGCTGAATTCTACCAATGAGAAATAAAATTATTTTCCCCAACCTTTTCCCCACAGACACACAGACAGACACACAGACACAGACACACAGACACACAGACACACACACACACACACACACACCCCACCAGTTGTTTACTGAGACAGATAAGTATTTTCAGCAGTTCAACCTCCCAGGAACAAAACCTGGCATTTAATCTATCACAGCTGGTGAATGCACCAAATAAAGCACCTCCAATTTCTCTGCTAAGCCTGACTTAAAACAGAGCACAGAGTAATTCATCCCCCCTCCCCCACCTCAGAACACCATGTTTCTGCTGCTCCCTAAACACAGCTTCATGGAAGTCAGTCCTACAGCCCCACATGTGGGAGCCCAAAAGTACACATGGTAGCCACCTACCACATTTCTAAATACATTAGTGTTGTGACTCAAGTTACCAAGCTGCTACATACATCTTGTTCCTTTCACCTTGACAAACACAATTTCATAAGCCACCTGGAAAACCCTGGAACACAGTGTCATAGGTATCTGTACATTGAGCTAAACACACACACACACAAGAGTCCCACAAACAGCTGCATGGGTCTGTGAGGTTGCAGTAAGTACACCAGCAGCCTATCAAGAGGCCTATCAAGTCTTGCAGTCAGTCCCAAGTCATCTGAGCACCAAAATCCTGGAACCTGGGGCTGGATATGGCCAGGGAGTGGCAGAACCCACAGGTTTCAGGTTTCATCCAGTGAAGACAGGTACCACCTGGCAAGCACCCAGGTGGAGTCAGGGCCCCATCCCCTTTGGCCTATATCTATGAACAGCATTGATTAAAGCTAGTCC
>PVHY01028485.1:0-15177 GCA_004024945.1 Uropsilus gracilis | reverse complement strand
GCACTCAGCCTTACTGAGTAAGAATCTCTGGGAGGGGAGTCTTGGCGTCAGTGTTTTCAAAGCTCTCAGATGATTCAAGGTGCAGCCAGTCTCAGCAACCACCTGTCACAGGTGGTAGTGGTCGTCTCAGGCTTACTGCTTCCCCCGACACAGATCACTGTTGAGCACAGACCTGACTGATCCCCAGGAACTTCTACAGCACCCCCACTTAGCTTCTGCCTGTTTCCAGGACCTCTGTAAGTCCGTGCAGCCCGTTTGGGTATTCAACCCATGCCGCTGTGTGTGAACACTAGACCTAGTTTCTTATCTCTCCAGGTTGATGCTGCAGCTTTGGGATTCATTCATTCATATGGCACATATTTATTGAGAACCTATCAATTGCCAAGAACCCTGTTAAGTGCTAGGAAACAGAAATGAAATAGATAAGGTTCTGTCCACATGACGTCTGAATGTACATTCTAGTTCAGGACTCAAGAAGCCAGTAGACCTAAAGCACTCCAGAGAAGGACAATGATGGATATAAAGTAGATTAGCATGATCAATGGGTAATACTACTTATGATAGTCATAGAAGGTCTAACTGAAAAGGTGACACATAGATGTGACCCAAGGGAGGATGAGCTAATAATGTGCATCCAGTAGGAAAGACATTCCAGGAAGTGCAAAGGTCCTGAGCCCGGAGCCAGTTGGCATTTTAGAGAATACAAAAAAAGCCAGAGTGTCTGGAGGGTAATGAGATGGAGTTTACTCAGGGTAGAGGTCAAAGGACAAGCACCAGAACAGTAGGGTTTTGTAGACTCTGCATAGGAGTCTGATGTTACCAGGCCTGTGAGAAGCCATTGGGGAGAGGAGGGTCTGGTGTAACCTAAATTTCTGAATGACCATGCTGTTCATATGTGGTGAATGAATTGTAGGAGACAAGAATAGAATCGGAGGCTGATGAAAAGCTGCAGTGGTAGCTCAGGTGGTGGCATGAATGAGGGTAGTTGCAAAGAAATGGTTTCAAAGAGACTAGTTTTGAGTTGTAACGTGAAAGTTATGTTAACAGGAGTTGTTGATATATTCTGTGTAGGGTAAAGGGAAAGAGGAACCAAGGTTACTGACTAAACTACTTTGGCTTAAGCAACTGGTTGGTGGTGCCATTTACTGATAGGAAAGACTAGATGAGGAACAGGTGGGGTGTGGGAAGAACATCTTGAGTTTGGTATTATAAGACATGTTAAACTTGAGCTGCCCAGTGGATTTACTTCAAGTGGAAATGTCAAGTAGGCAGTTAGGTATGAGACAGAGACGTAGGCAAGAGGTTAGAGATAAGAAATAGGATATGTAACACAGTCTGAAGAAATGACTTTTGCTAAACTTGACCATGATCTGTCTGAACAGGAACATGTTTATTTTGCAGCTTAACCCATAGAAGCCAACCAGACCACCTGTTGGAGACAGTAACACCACTGAAGCCAAGTTGCAGATTGGGTTGTGGGCATGGATGAGATACCTAGTTCAGGGCTTCTGAGGGAGTTGGGTCTATACTGGCTCAAAGTATACAGATCTGGAATCATACCTAGTCCCAACTCTTCAAACCCCGTGTTATAACTGACTTTCTAGGGTTCCTCCTCCATTATATTTAATGGGAGGCATTAAATAGAGTGCCGTTTTTATCTTTTGCCCTCCAGTCTCTAGCATAGTTCTTAGCACATAAAAGACATTCAGTAAATATCTGTATCAATAGATAAATGATTGGTTATGGGTTATGGAACAAAAAACACTTAAATATAGTTGCAGGTATAACAGGAAATATTTCTGTGTCATGAGTGGAGAATTCATTTGTAGAGCTTGCTGTGTGGGGAGAAATGAAGAAACTATAGAAGAAAAACATGACCTCCTAATCATCAAGAAGCTTACAGTTGTGCCACTGTGTGACTTTAACTTAAGTGGTGAAACAGGCCACTAGAGAGTCTGGATCTTGGGGAGGTGAGAATGTATTATTCACCTGTTTTACTTAGTGTAAGAGGGGCCAGAAAAGGAGGGGAGAACTTTCTCTTTGAGCATTGTCATCCTTTGTCATCCCCAAGGGAGACGGTTCTGATCAGTTGAAAGCCCACACAGATGTGTCATGGCTTGGGTGATGGTTCCAGAGTGGCTGATGAATGCTCCCCTGGTTGAGTGAACCAGCATATCACGATGGCAGCAGGTACATTACTCAAGACCACTGTCCTGCTACTTCATCCCAATGTCACCTGAGAGTGAGCCTGGGCTTAGTAAATCTTTGTGATAATTTTTGGATCAGCCTCTTGGTGGAATTGAGAACAGCGCTGTGAGTCACTCCCACTGACGCCCCCAGATCATTTATAGCCGCCTTGAGAAGGTGGTTCAGGTAGACTCTTCATTAAGCAGGCAGCCTGCAGCAGGCATTAGGCCCTGCCTGCAGATTGGCTGATTGGTGTGGAGCTTTTCTTGATCATGCCCTGCTAGAAAGACAGGGCTTGAGGGGGAGGCAGCTCTGTCCCGCAGCCTTTCTGTTCCTCTCCAGGAGAGGCAAGCAGGCCTCTTGGCTTCCTGCATCTTAACAATAATCCTGAACACATGCATGGTATATTTTTGCATAACTTCGTTAAATTTAATCCTAGTGCAGATGAGTGAGCTAACCATCACTGCTCCCTTTTACAGATGAGGAATCAGAATCAGAGAAATAAAACAGTTAACTCAGGACTTCCTAGTTGAGTGGCAGAACAAGGCAAATACACAGCTGTCCTGGCCCCCGGCCTGACACTGCCTTGTTTGTGCCTGATCTTTCCTCAACTACCAGTCCTGCTGAGTTACTTCTTGCCTCTCGAACCATGAACAACACTAGTCCATTCCCTTCTCCCTACACAAACCTTTTTGAACCATGGACTGTTAAAGAATTAAACCTCTCCCTATATTTATTTATCCATCTTTTTTTCTTTGTCCCAGCCGTTCCTTCCCCAATGAGAATGGGAAGAAAGGGGCCTTAGTCAGATACTAGCATGAAAGAGCCACACTCATTAGAAAGTGAAGTTCAGGCTGGAAACCAGAGGCCAAAAAACCACAACCTCCATTCCCCCTCAGACTGCCCTCTGGGGAGTCTCATAGTCCACCCAAAACCCGCCACAAGGGAGGTGACAGTGGGAAGCAGGAGCACAATTAATACCTCTTACACCCTCTATCCTGTTGTGCAGCTTTTTTAAGTTAATGCTCATGAGGTTTGCCCCCTTGGAATATAGTTCTGTAAGAGAACATGTGGTCTCTGCGGCACTGAGAGCTTAATAAAAGAATCACAACATGGGGGAAGGTGGCAAAACAACTGTAATTGTCGACTTAAGTACAGGGAAAGGAGTAGATCCTTCTAATGAGTTCATTGGAGCACAGGCAGTTTCCTGAAAGAGCACTGACTGCACCCAACACCCACTTTGCACCACCAGGCACCTCTCCGAGTGGCGGCCTGGAAATGCAGCCACCCAGGAAGGTGCTTACCTGCCAGGAAGCTCTTGAAATTGCTTTGTATCCAGGTTTAGCTTCAGTCACATTGAAAGAAGTTAGACTTCGTCTTGGGTTTGTAGTAATGTCAGTGCTGTTCCCATCTTCTCAGAGGTGGATTCAAAGGTTTAGACAATTCTGTTTTCTCAGCAATCTCGCTGAGGCTTGGTCTTTCCATTCCGCAGTGTGGCATGTGTTTGCTGGCAGTGATGTCACCCCACCTCCCCACATATGGACCCCCTGAAGTTAGGTTTTTGAGGAATGGCCTGAAAACAGATTATGCTATTCTTAGTTGTCATTTTGAACCTGCAAACAGGAGTTTTGAGGAGAAGCATCTCTGAGAAGGAAAGCAGACATCCCCATTGTTTTCCTTCTCCCAGCTCCTCTAGGCAGACCTAGAGGGGTAAGGCAGTGTTTTGACTAAGGGTGAAGGAGGACAGTCAAACCTGTATGTAAAGCTACTGGTGCCCCGCCTACTCCTTCCAATATGTTCAGTGGGTCTCGCTTTATTCAGAGTACTTTGGAGTCTGCTGGTGGTCTCCTGGACAAGCAGCGGGTCACTTTGTGAGGTGCTCGCTGCACTCTGAGCCCTGGTCCCACCTATTTCACATCTCACCATACCCCAGCTCATACCCTCGCCTCAACGAGAGTCTCATTGCCTCCTGAACTGGCTGTAATACAAGTGGTTTTTACCACTGAGATTCTAGGATGCTATGGACACCTGCTAACCCCCCTTACCCCCGCCGCCCCCCAAAAGCCCAGATATGCAGACCTTGTCTAGAATTTGGTAACCTCCCAGACTCTTGAAGCCCTTCATGGCTCATCATGAGAATTCTGCCTGCCTGAAACATCCTTGTCCCCCTGCTCTTCCTACCTCCACCCAGGTCCTGCTTCCAAGTCTGCACTCCCTAAAGTGAGGGACTCTGGCTCCCCCATACTGTGCCCTATCACTGCAGTGACACTCAGGCCTTCCTGGCCACCCCACCTTGCTAGCCAGCCTTGGACCTAAGACTGTGGCACTTGGAGTCACAGGCTGTCCTTGCCATGTTTGCTTTTTAATCCTTGCCCATCTTGTCTCCTTAGCTTGAATGTCACCGCCAGGGTGCAGGCTGGGTCTTCTTTATGTCCCCCAACAGTCCCCAGCAAAGTACTCTATGTAGTATGTGCTCAGGAAACACATTTTCCCTTGAATTGAATGAAAGGAATAGGCTCTCGAAACTGAATGAACTCATTTCAGAAGTTCATTACCAAGTCATGAAAACCTTTTTCATAGATCCTCCTGGACTGAATCCAAGTCTACCTTAATTAGCAAAGCAATCTGCGACACCCTTTCCCAAAAGTGCTTATGCGCTCCTTTGTGTGACTAGAATTAGGGCTGCTGTACCAATTGCTGTCACCACCCAAAATTCAATTTTAAAAATCGAAATCAGTGCCGCAGGCACTGATGTAGATTTGTATGTATAAAAGTTTAATATGGTAAAGAGAAATTTACTGACGGCTGAGCAGGGGAAATGCAAAAGGAGCAAAAATAAAGCCATAAAGGACACTTTGTCAGTTGAACATCTATTTTATTCACATTTAGGGAGCAAAGCTGAATTTTTCATAATGTCCCCCTGCTGCCTTTTGCAAACCCAGCACTGCTATTAGTCCTAAAATGTCCGTAATCTCATTAGGTGTGAATGCAAAATCAGGTAATTTAAGGCTTGTCTATAAGAATATTTCTAAAAGTGTGCAGTACGTTTCATCAGGAAGCCGTGTATTTCAAAATCCAGAAATGTGTGTAGTGGAGTCTGTGAGTAAAGTGCCAGATGACAGTGTGTGTTGAGCCTTCTAGAATTAGACGGTTTCTGTTAGCGTCCTTTTAAGTAGCAAACAAGACTGTTTTAATTGCTGAGCTTGTGTGGGATGTGACTGGGGACCCACAGTTGTCCTTGGCACCCCCTCTGTTTAGGTTGTAATAAGGTGACTGGAAGTCACTGTGCCTCTGCTACCAGTCATCTCCACTGAGCATTGTTTACAGCCTCGGGTAGATACTTTTTGACCATGTGGGAAGTGGATGACAAGTTAATTTTTTTGGTGATTGGTTATGTATAAGTGTATAAGTTTTTGCTTCCTTCTCAGATTATTAATTGACTGCCAGGTATTGAGGATAATATTTAGGGGATTGTCTCTTTAAAACTGAAGGAATTTTAAGTGGGTGGGGAAACACCAGGGAGTCACTTACTTTTTTGCACTCAGGGGTGCAATGACCCTGCCCACCCCCTGCACCTTCCTCTCTACCCCCCTGCTCATGATAGATGGGAATGGATGGGAAGGAAGAGGGTGTCCTGCTTACCTTCTTGAGGGTCTAGTAGGAATTGGATGAGCAGCCTACTGGCAGCAGAACCTTCACTGATGATACTTCTGATGGTGAGAATCTGGTACACAGCTTACTCAGGAGGTACCATCTTAATGTGACATCATGGACAAGCCAGAAAGGCAGTGCTGAGAGCAAGGCAAGTCCATGGCATGAGCTCCTTTCCAAAGGGCTTGGTTGGGAGAGAGGTCAGATGGTGACAGGAGGGCAAGATCCAAATGAACCACCATCAGGGGAAGAGGGGGTATGGCATATTGCTGTTCACTGGACAGAGATTCAGGATTTGTTTGAACCCCGCTGACCTCACCTTGGAGTGCTTCAGTGACCGCTGGGAGCTTCAGGTTCAGAGCTGGAGATTTGGTCATATAGAGAACAAAGCTTCAGCAGTCTTCCACTCCTTCCTCATTTCCACCTCTAGTCTCACCCCGGCAGTCACGCTGGCAGCACCGACCCATTGATAATACCCTGATATATAGTCTGTGCTCTAAATACTGCCATTACCATGCCTTGTCCTGAACGGGTGCCTGGAGGTACACCACCCAGCCTTTACCCTGCTTCCTGCTGGTGACTCCCATTCATCCTCAACCGGGACCCTCCCTGACTCCCCCAGCAGCGTCAGGGGCCCTTCCTGTACCTGAAGCATTCTTCATTTCACTGTCACCAGGATTACCCTGAACTGTTTTTCTCCCTTGTAACTTGGGAGGTAGGGGCCCTGTTTTCTCTTCCACTCTTTAATATAAAAACAAAGACTCATTGCTCCATTGGTTGGTGATCCAGGCCTGGAGTTCAGAGCAGTTGGACCATTACCTCATGTGTCCTCACATGCCTTCAGAAATAGGGACTATTATTATCTTTTCTTTTAAAAGAAAGGTTAAGCTGGCTGGTATGCTTCAAATGTCAGTGCATGAAAAACAAAGGAAAAGCTGAGGGACCAGCCAGCTGAAAGGAGAAAGTCATGACAGGTAAACGCAGTGCGTGGTCCCAAGTCAGAAGGGGTTTTCTGTAAAGATTGTTACTGAGACAATTGACAGATCTGGAATATGTCTGGCGAACTAGATCAAAGTGTGGCAGCAGTGTTAGATGTCCCAAATTTGATCATCGGACTGTTGTTATGTAAGAGAGTATCCTTATTCATGAGAAACATACTGAAATGTGGCATGAAAGGGTGCTATGCTCTGACTTACTATCCAGTTGATCAGACAAAGAATGTGAAGAGAGTGTGCTGCAGAGAAGGATAAATCAAATATGGCGATTTTAAGTGTGGAGGTGAGGGGACATGGAATGATCTGCCCATCTCTGATAAGTGATGATGCCAAGCTTGGAGGGCCATGGAGTCCTCCTCATTGGCGGGCTGGCCCGATGCAGGTTCTTGTCTTAAATTTGTAAGTGAACACACCTGCATAAGTATGAAGAACAAAAGATAAAATGCATGGCTGTCTTCTGGCCATCCGAAAAATATTTTTCAGAAGTTTAAAACTTTGTGCTGGTGTAATTCTTCCTTTTCTTCCTTATACCTTCTGTCCCTCCATTGTCCATGTTAGCTCTTGGTTGCACATCACCTGCTATAAACACAGCGTTCACAGCACTCTCCTCCAAAGTCCTGCTGCAGAATTTTATTCCTGCTGGGCTTTCCTGAGGAATGCTGACCAGCAGTTCCTGTTGTTCCACCCTGTCTTTCTCTTCAGCCCTTGGTCCCAATCCGCTCAAATAACACTGTTGATTCTTACTCAGCAAACACGGGCTACCTCCTTCAGCCCATAATCCTTTCTCTTCTGACGTGACCAATGAGGTGTTCTCTGGTGAGTGGCCGCAACCCTGAGGTGGAGTTTGGAGAACTCAGTGGCAGCGCTGTTTTTCTGTTTGCTGGAAAGTGGGAGCCTCAACTTGACATGCACACAGGCAGAAGCAGAGCTGCCTTATTAGAACGCTTAACTGCTGATTTATTTATGCTCTGCCTTCTTTGAAAAAGGATTTAAACTGGAAAAATCCATCATTTGAATTCTAGGAAAAACCATAAAAGACAAAGTTTTGTTCGGGGGAGCTTCCAAAAATTTTGGCAGAATATAAAGAAGTAGAGATAAATAATAGTAAGGACAGAGAATAGGAAAATGAAGAGCAAAAGTGGGGGGGAAAGTGCCTCTACTCTGTATGCTGGGCCCATCTTCCCGGAACACCCCAGCAGCACCCTGGAGCCCCTAGACTGTGTCTTTATTTTCCCCATCGGTTCACAGGGCCTTGGGGTTC
This sequence comes from Uropsilus gracilis, assembly GCA_004024945.1. Lineage (NCBI taxonomy): Eukaryota > Metazoa > Chordata > Mammalia > Eulipotyphla > Talpidae > Uropsilus > Uropsilus gracilis. The sequence continues at coordinate 7,083 of PVHY01028485.1, read as the reverse complement.
TGGCCTGACCTTTCTAGCAGCACCTAACTGGACTCTCAGTTCTCTTCAATTCATCTATCTCAGAACACTGCCTTCTTTGTATTCCCTTGTCCGATTTCAACAGCTTGCTTAGCATAGATGAAAGCTCAGGTGATTTTTTTTCTTTCCATAAAAGAACATTTAATACATTTCATATTGAAGGTTTAACTCAAAAGCCTTTCTTCTTCTCCAGTCCAGCATTTCACCTGCATATTCAGGCCCTCAGCCAGACTGGCTGGTCTGAAGCAGACTCCTCAGCCAGCTTACCCCGTCCCTGCCCCTAGGAAGGCCCTATCCCTCCACTTCCCCGCCCCTGCCTCCTCTCTCTGCCACCATACACTGACCACTTGAGCATGTGGGGACCCCAACTGTTCTGGCTTCCTGTAGCCCACACTACCTTTAGTACTGTCTTTATGAGGCCCTTCCAATATTTTTATTGTGGTGTCTCCCATTTTGGCGGCATGGTGGTTTGTAAGTTGCAGATGCTCAGCAAGTGTTTGTTTGCTGGTTGACTATAGTTTCTTTGTTTGTTTTGAGGTTGGGATGTAGATGAAGTGGAGCTATTACCAAAAAGATGATTTCTAATTATGAGAACAATAGACCATGATCCCTTTCCTTGGAGGAGAAGCCAGTGCTAAGGTGCATTTCCATGAATGCCTTATTTAAGTGGGGTGTTTCCTCAAGGTACGGACACAATATGGGAGGCAGACCTTGTGTGCTTACTTTCTTGGGGGCTCTTGTTTTCCAGGTTGCAGAGCCGGAGGTCTGTGATCAGATGTATGAGAGCTTAGCAAGACTCCATTCAAACTATTACAAACACAAGGTGAGTGGGCCTCTGTCTTTTATATATGTCTCCAGCATCTGATTGGAGGCGACCAATAAGAACAAGTGACAATGTGATTAGACAATGTTTTGTAAAAAGCTGCCGTTTTGCTACTTTCAAATGTAACCAGTAATTCAGCCAAACCAAGAAAGGCACCAGCTAGAGGCTCTTAGTGAGGCTTTTAGGTCGCTTAAATAAAATTTCTTTTTTATTTTTAATAGTGATTAAAAGCCTATATTTTACATGCCAGTGTGTGCTCTCTGGTGTATCTGACAACTGGTAGGTCTCATACATATTTTCCCATCCACACGTTATTACTGTCACATTCCATGTAGTGGTATTTTTTTTCCAGACTCGAAAAATGTGTTCAGTAATTCCACACACATACATGGCATGGAGAAGAGATTGCTTCTGAATCCTCACAGCTCAGTGTTGTCCAGGAGCAGCAGCACAGGCATCACCAGTTAGAAGTGCAGAATCCTGGGCCACACCCAGGATCTCCTGAACCACAGTCTACATTTTTTGAGCGAGCGCTTTGCATGTTCAAGTGGGAGCCACACGGGACACAAGTTCTTGTGGAGCCCTTGCCTGGCCTCCAGGTGGCGCTGCTCCTCCCCTCCCCAGGCCTCTACCCCTGGACTCCCTGGTAGTTAGACCCTGGTTAAGAGCAAGGCTGTTCCCCAGGATCACTGGGTCTCATTTGAGTCACAGCACTAATCTCTCCCTCCTTCTCTTCCTGTCCGCCCCATGTGACTAGTACCCTCGGCCAAGAGACACGAGCTTCAGTGGCCTGTCTGTGGAAGAATACAAGCTGATCCTGTCCACAGGTACTGAGAGCACAGCCGCCCTTTCTGGTTGATTTGCAAATGATCCTTTGAGTTGGAGCAACCAAAGGGAATAGTCTGACCAGACAGCTTTGCCTGATGGAAAGTCTTGTGGAATAGCCCAGAGGAAATTCTGAAGCTAGAGGGCGCGTGGTTTTTGTTTTTTTTGTTTGTTTTTTTTTTTTTTTTTTTTTTTTTTGGCCATAGGATATGGAGAAGGTCAAAGGCATTATTTAAAACAGAAAATCCATCTTTAGAGCTTTTAAATTCAAGGCTAGGCAGCAGGGAATAGGGGAATACATATTTGCCAAATGGAAGTAGTTGAAATCAGAATGGAAGGAAAATAATTTTTTTATGGTCCTAAGGGGGCTTTATAAAAGAGAATTTTAATTAAAACAAAAGGCCATTCAATAAATGTCTGTGGGGATATCTGCCTTGGAGTTATCTGGCCCAGGGGACTCAGTCTGTGCACTAGATGTGGGTTTAACTAGGTATGTTTTGAAGTTGTTGATGGACCCTGACTGACAAGAAGGGAAATACCCTGCCTGGCCCATCCCCCCTACTCCCCCATCTCCATTGTTACTAAAGCAGGAGTTGGGAATGATGGCAGAGAAGCCTGGCTGGAAGTAGGCAGGTTCTGGAAAATTACTATTTTTATTGCCAAAGACCTATGATATACAAAAATAGGCTGACCTTTTCTAGGAGAGCATAACCCTGAAACATTTGCCTTCTGGTACTCTAGAAATTTCTCTTTCCTGTTCCCCTGGCAGCCTTCAGCAACTAAATTTTGGAAATTTAGTTGAAATTCTTACCTTCTGAACAGATTAAAATCTGGTGATGTCACCTGCTATTGTGTCAACTCTGATCCTATTTTTATATAGTAGATCCTATTTTATTATAGTTTTCTCTGGAAAACTGGGGTGAAGATATTTTAGCCAGACAGAATTACTTTTTTTTTGAGACTAGGTCTCACTGTATTTTTACCTGTGGAACCGCAGGCTCACGTTGCCTGGGGTACCACAGACTCAGGCAATCCCCAGCCTCAGTTTCCCAGGTATCTGGGATTACAGGCACATACCACCACTCCCAGCTATTTATTTGGGACTAGGTCTCACTACGTGTCCCCAGCAGGACTCGAACCATGATTCCTGGCCCCAGCCGTGGCTTCCTAGGCTGCCGTTTACAGGCATGCGCCACCATGCCTGGCCCAGAATTACTTTAATAGCAATTTTAAATATATGCACACACACACATTCCCAGGCCCCTAGGCTAATGCAGTTACTAGCATTGATGCACAGTGTCATTGTGAAGTCCCAAGAGTCTGAACAAGCAAAGTGCAAACTTAATATTACAGTGGATGTAACTTCCAGAAGCTCTACCTCTGCCCTCTGCTAACTCTCAGCAACACCTGTAAGCCCCGGGGGAGAAGAAAAATAAGGCCACAGCACAAGAGGTGGGGATATAAGACTCCCCACCTTGGGCACATGCTGCAGCTTATTCAGGCTAGGAGTTCAGCTCCAGGATATTTGCTGATAATTTGTTTTCATAGCAAGCTCCATATTTTTGTTGCAACTGTGTGGAAGTAGCCTCCTGAATGTTTCCTCTGACAGGGCAGAGATGCACCTTGCAATGTTTGTAGTGAGAGGATTTGAGAGCCAGGCAAATCCGAAGTGTGGCCACAGCCTACGTTACACAAGTGTCCACCTGGCTGAGTCACAGGAAACCTTCAGAGGCCTTGTGACCTGTAGGTAGACAGGAGCTTACTGTGTGCCATTTTGTGCCTCACTGGGGATCCTGGGCTTCCGGCAGAGTTCCAGGGTGGGATGCTGGACTCGTGGCTAAGGTATAGTGCACATCCTTCTAGTCAAGAGCCCACTGACAATATTAATAAACATTCCGAGAAAAGATAGTCATTTTCTCCAGGAATTTTAACATGAAAATTCAGGCAATGAAGTTTAAACATTATGTGAAAACCTGAATTTAAAATACAAGTAAAATTGGGTACCAATGAAGTTTCTCCCTGGAGAGCCTTTAGACCAGTAGTTCTAGCCAGGGACGATCTTGCCACCCAGGAGATGGCATGCAGTATCTGGAGCCATTTTAGTTGTCACAGTGGGGGTTGCATGGTGGGGCAGGGGCAGCATGGTGCCTCATGGGTAGAGGCCAAGATGCTGCCAAACCTCCTGCAGTACACAGTGCAGCCCCACAACAGACTCGTCTGGCCCAAAATGTCAGTAGCACTGGAGATCCTGCTGGTACTTCTGAGGTTTGCATGGCTGTGAGTGGGGTCCTTAAACAGCTCTACCAGCTCTCTCCTGCCGTAACTGTGAAGGTGGCCAGCTTGTCTTGAGTGCATGCAAGGTGCCAGGCAAGTGACTCATTTCCTTTAATCCTCACAGTTTTTTTGTTTTTGTTTTTGTTTTTGAGACTAGGTCTCGCTACTTTTGCCCATGGAACCGCAGGCTCACATGGCCCATGGTACCACAGACTCAAGCAATCTCCAGTCTCACCCTTCAGCCTTACTGGTGTGTCCCACCACACCCAGCTATTTTTTTGGGAATAGGTCTCGCTATGTTGACCCGAGCAGGACTCAAACCGTTATCCATAGCCCCAGCAGCTTCATAGGCTGAAGCTTACAGGCACGTGCCACCATGCCCAGCTTTAATCCTCAGTTTTTGAGGGTTATTTTTATCTCCACTTTACACACTAGGAGCCTGAGATTCAGAGGGTTAAGTAATTTGCTAAAGGGGACCCAATGGGAAATGAGGGGCGGGGATTCAGCCCCAGGTCTGCCTGCCTCTCTGGCACCTGCTCAGCTCCACAGCATGGATACAGAGCAAGATACTTAACATCCCTCCACATCAGTTTCTGCATCTGAAAAATGGAGAGATTGTGGTCTTGGTGAGGGAGACCACATTCTGAGAGAAAGCATCTGGGCCTGTTGGCTGTCTGGCGAATGCCTCAGTGCTGCAGCTCTGCCTGTCTGCGGGGGGTGGGGTAGGAGATGCTGCATAGGTGCTGTGCAGGGCTTGACTTACCAGAACAGTTGATTATCCATCCCCCTATCTGATTTGCTTATCAGAAGTTGGGTTTACACTTCTGTTTTTCAGGAACCTGCTATGTGATGAGGGCAGACCTGTTGGGAAAAGCTCTGTGGGGCAAATCTGCGTAACAAATTCTAGAGTTTTTTGGCCTTTCCCTTTGCAGACACCTTGGAAGAGTTTAAGGAAATGAATAAAGGCATGTGGAAGAAACTGCAGGAGAAGTTTGCCCCCCGGAGTTCTGAGGAGAAGGAAAAGGACTGGGTCAAGTCCTTGTCTCGCCCACGTACCTGAGCACGAGTCTCATGTGCTGCCACCATCAATAAAACTGCCCTGACTTCCCTGCCCTCATTGGGAGTCTCACTTAGCCTTCACCGAAAGGAAGCACTTACTGCTCTGAAGGTCTTTGCGTCTGAGAAAGGATGCCATGGAACATGAGCCCCACCCACCAGTCAGGGGAGAGGCGTCTCCTGGGGAGAGGAAGCCGGGGTCTCTGTCTGGGCCTGAGAAGGGAAGGTGCTTCCTGCACAGCTACGGGCGCCCCACCTGCCAGCGGGGGGCTGGCTGGCTCCTGGCAAGATTCTCAGGCTCCCTTTTGTTGTAGGAGCTCCTGGGAGACGGCCAAAAATAGCAGTAAATATTGAAAAAGGCATCCTGTTGCAAACAGAAAGCAGCAGGCGGTAGGATGGCAGGGAGTTGAGAAAGCCCACTTGGCCCTCACTTCTCTGACTCAGAACGATGGAGCACGTCCTCTGGTCTTGACCCCGCAAAATACCCTCCTCCCCAGGTGGCTGAATGGACTTGGACAGTTGTCTACACACAGGACTTGGCTGGGATGGGTCTTGGCTTCAGCACGGGCAGGTCCCATGGCCAGGGACACACATAGGGTCACCTTAGTATTCCACAGTGGAGAGCCTCAGCTCTTACTGGGAGATGTTTGCATTCCTGTTTGCACTGGCTTCTGTGAAGAACAGATTGAGAAGGGCTAGTGTGGCGCCGACAGCTCCCCTCATCAGGGAGAAGGGGAACTGGGTTCTCAGCCTTTTGCAAGTCCTCAATGATGTGACATGCATAAAGTAAGACCAGCCCCAGTGGAAACTATTTCTACTGAAATGCAGCTCTGTCCAGGAATTACTGAGGATGCCACTGGGAGCATCGCCCAGCAGCCTAAGGGGTGGGGAGCCAGTGAGCAGGGCCCCATGTTCTGTGTTCTGTCAGTGCCACATTGACCCCACTGCCCATGGGGAGCACAGCAAAAAGCACCCCTCCTAAGGGACTAGATTTCTATTAATTTATTTATGGCAATTAACATACTAGGTCTTGGGCCAAAGGAGCTGTAAAACATTACACCAAAAGGGGGAAAACCAAGCAGTCAACAACCAGCCCTTTTACCTGGGGACCTTATTCCCAGGTCCTGGGAACAAGATTCTATCCTTGGGTCGCCAGTCCTGCAGAGGCCATGCCAGAGGCGGCAGCCTGGACATAGACAGTGAAGTCTCACTCTGACTTCAGCAGCTCTGAGGCAGGAAGGAGCCACAAGGCCACAGGCAGGCTGAGCATGGCACCCATGAATAAGTTAAATAATAAAGCCCTAAAATCACTAGCAACAGCGTAACTGCCTCTCCCCCAGAGGTGGGTAGCAGCCAAAATGTAGTGCTTGGAATAAAGAGGTGACCCCCCACTCCTAATCACCCACAAGGAGGAATGCAAAGGAATGCCAGTCACTACTTCAAAAGACAGCAACGCTCCTTTACGAGGACGCAGCTTCCTCCGAGGCATCAGGGTAAACTGATCCCAGTGAGTTTCTGAGTCTTTCGAGGGCTCTGAGCAGGACTGTCAGTTCTGGCTCCCCCTCCACACCAGTCAGAGCCTGGGTACGCTGGCGGGGTCTGCAGAGTAGGAGCTGGAGGCTGGGTGGGCACGTAGCCTCAGAGGTGGGTGGCAGCTGGGCCCCAACCCAGAGTAAGGGCAGCATCACAGGCACACTCTCCAGTCATGGGCATCCCGAGGTGCCCCCGATGGCCGTCAGCGGCTTATGCAGTTCTGCACATCCACAAAACCCAGGCGCTGCCGCCTCTTCCGCTGCTCAGTCATCTAGGGATAAACATGCCAACGGGTCGGGTCAGGCAGGCCAAGCTCGCTCTCCGCGGGCACGACAGAAAGGCTAGCGCCCACCCGCCCCGGAAAACCCAGCTGCAGCTCAGCGCTGGCAGCAGGCCAAGGCCCTCGGGGCGCAGCCAGGATGTCAGCCCCAAACCCTCATCCTCAATTAGCGTGTCACCAACCCATGATTTGGTGCAGCTGGGAAACTACCCCTCCTAAAAGAGGGGCTACTAATCTCATTTAGTCACTTCCAGATGGAGGATGCTCTGGGCCA
>PVHY01028484.1:0-15185 GCA_004024945.1 Uropsilus gracilis | reverse complement strand
CAGTTTCCACTTAGAGAATAAGTACAATGTGATACAAAAAGTTTTCAGAACATTCAAAACTACCCTATATTTCTAGGGATACAGTGAGTGAGAGCATGAAATCGGGCCTGCAAAAATCCAAGCCGTTCATTCAGCTCAGATGAGTGGTGCCCTCTGGGAAGGCAGGATGGGGTGAGAGCAGAAACAGGCACATAGGGGATTGCATTATATCCAGAACGACTTATTGTCTTATTTATAATTTTATTTTTAAATTGATAGTACGTATGTATATTACATCATTGTCTACCCTGAGGTTCTCCCACCACCTTATCACCCCTGAATCATTTTTTTTGTTTTTTTGAGACTAGGTCTTGCTATTTTTTGCCTGTGGAACTGCAGGCTCATGTTGCCCGGGGTACCACGGACTCAAGCAATCCCCAGCCTCAGCTTCCCAGGTAGCTGGGATTACAGATGTGCACCACCACGCCCAGCTATTTTTTTGGAACTAGGTCTTGCTACGGACCCCCGGTGGAACTCAAACCGCAATCCCTGGCCTAGCCGCAGCTTCCTAGGCTGCCACTTACAGCCATGTGCCACCATGCCCAGCCCTCCCTGAATCGTCTTAATCTCTTGTGCCCACCCACCCCCGATTTTACCATCCTCCCCCTCTCTTGCTCTCTGCTTCAGTTCTGCTGACAGTTTTAAATTTTTCTTGTTCATTTGTTTGTTTTCTCTACATCCCTCATATAAGTGAGACCATCCAGTATGTCTCTTTTTATTTCTGGCTTCTTTCCACTAACATGTTTCCTTCTAGCTCCATCCATGTTGCTGTGAATGACATAAATTTGTCTTCTTTGATTGCAGAATAATATTCCATTGTGTATATAGACCACATCTTTTTCAGCCATTCATCAGTTTTGGGGCATTTGGGCTTTTTTCCATCTCCTAGCTATTGTAAACAGAGCTGCAATAAACATCCAAACACAGGTGTCCTTGTGAATGAAAGTTTTTGTGTCCTTTGGGTAGATTCCCAGAAGTGGGATCGCTGGGTCGAATGGTAGCTCCACTTTCAGTAGTTTGAGGGTCCCACACACAGCCTTCCATAGTCACTGGACCAGTTTACATCCCCACCAGCAGCATAAGAGTTTTCCTTTCCCTCTCTGACCACATAGAACGGCTTATTGTTTAGAAAACATGAAACTATCTGCAGCAAATATGACGAAGTGTCCAGATCTGACCTGACCCACTGTGTCCCAACAGGCCTTCTACTGACTGAGACCTGCCACCGCTTGGTGACCAACAGGCTGGGCACCTCTGGGGCATGTGGGGGAAGGGAGAGACAGAAGCTGGGACAGGTGGAATGATTTCCTCAAGGTCACAGTCACACCTGGTGGGGAGTTAGGCCGGTCATCTGGCTCAGCTGTGTCCTAGCAGCTGCCCACAGGGGAAGGGCAGAAAGGCAGTAATCCTCTGCCCCCTCCCTCTGGGACACTTTTGGGTTTTTTGGGGGGACTAGGTCTTACGATGTTGCCCGGGGTAGTCCCAATCCCACCTACTCCAGTGATTCCCAGCCTCAGCCTCCCAGGTAGCTGGGAGTACAGGTGCCTGCCACAGCACCCAGCTGCATTTTTGAGACCAGGTCTCGCTATGTTGCTCGGGGTAGTCTAGAACCCACAAATTCAAGATATCCCAAGCCTCTTGCTTCCCAGCACTTGGACAACAGGTGTGCACCACCACGCCCAGCTATGGGGCACTTTTTTCCTTCTTCCTTTGCTCCTATTTCCAAGCCAGAAGCTTGGAAGTTAGCAAAGCACCAGGATGCAGAGCACTGCTGGTCCTCACTGTCCACTTTCTAAGTCAGTTTAACTGAGGTCTATTCAACAAGCTCGCTTGTTTCACATGGGCAGTTTATTTTAAAAGCGCGTCATTCTGCTTTGGAAAGATAGGCTCAAGAACCAGCCTGGTCAGCGTATCTGAAAGCGCTCTGCCAAGAAGGAAATGCGCTCCCAAGCGGGAGTGGATATTGTCCGAAGGAAAGTGCTGGGAATAATTATGAGCAAGGTGCTTTCACCTTGGACGCAGCGGGCAGCTCGCAGCTCGGGGGGCTGGGTGTCTTGCTGCCTGTGTGATGTCAGTTTGGTTTTCCCCAGCAGGAAGGTGCTGAGAGCTTCCAAGTATGGCTGTGAACAGCACTTAAAATGTATTTTAAAAGAAACACCTGAAACAGCCAGGGTGCGGCTGTGACCTACCGAAGGGCAGTAGGCTGGGTCACTGTCAGGCCACAAACACCTTTACCTGGGCATCAATGGCTGCTGTGGGCCCAGCCCAGGAGGAGGAGAGGAGAGCTCTCCGGAGACCCAGGAGCACCCATTGCTGGCCCCCTCCATGCTCTGAGCCATGGGTGGGGCCCTTCCTGGTCTGAAATGTACTCTTCTCCATCTGCTAACAATGAAATGCTTCACCCACACTTTCGGCGTCTGACCTTGGCCTTCCAGAAGGCTCTGGAGCTGCAGTGCTGGGGTGCTTGGATGGCTTGGGGTGCTTGGGGAGCAGAGGGAGAGGAGCCAACGGGTTGAATAAGAAACAGCCTGTGGCCTCAGGAAGCTGGCGTCCGGGCTCCCATGGGGAGGCCTCCCATGGCCAGTTATCCCCTGATAACTGGGCCAGTGTGGTAAGAGATGGGGTTCCCGAGCAGGTGTGGGGGCTCCGAGCAGTCACTGATAGGCTCCGCGGTGCCTCTGACTGCGAAATGCTGCGACTCCATGAACCTGACCTGTAGCTTTAGTTCTTCCCTTCCCGGGAGCCTTCAGGAAATCACTTCTCTGATCTGGACTTCATTTGTCCTTTTAAAAATTTCGTTGCAATACTGGTAACGCGTGCTGCATCCATCCAGTTTGGGTAGGTTCGTCTTTGGCTTTAGCAGCTCAAGAATGTTGGCGCCCTCGGTGGGTTTTACATGCTCTAACGCTTCCTCAGGGCCAGGTACACAGGCACGCCAGGCAGGAGGCTGGGCCACTAGTTTGGCAGGCAGGCGAGGCGGGGCTGGGGCAGGGCAGGGGGTGCTGGTAGACAGGTGAATCTCCAGCTCCCCACAAATCTTCCTGCTCTTCCTGGCGGCTCGCTCTCTCTCTCTGGCAGTCCCTCTCTGGCCTTCTCTCGCCTTTATCTCCATGCTCTGCCAGGGTGATACCACCCCCTTATGGCCTTCTCCCAGGCCCAGGTGAGGGCGCACTCACGCATGCGCACACCCTCCGGGTCAGGTCGCTACCACCACGGGGGAGGGCGCAACACCGCAGGTGCTGGTCATGGAGGCTAATGGCGGAAGGGTACGAAAGACCCTGACAACTCATTTACACGGTGCATGGAAGTTACCTTTTGAGCCATCTTCAGGATATAGCCTGGTGGTGGTACCTGCGTGCCCCTGGCTGTGCAACCATCACCCCAGCCAGCCCATAACTCACTGTGTCTTGTCAAACAGCAAATCTTTCCATCTCTGCTTATGAAACACCGGTTGTTCACTCCCACCTCCCCCCAGCCACCGCCACTCTCTGGCTTGTCTCTGATTTGATCACTCCACATAGCTCAGACAAGTGGAATCTTCCAGTACTTGTATTCTTATGGCCGGCTTGTCTCACCTTTGCTTGAGCCTTTCGCGCTGATCAAAGTTTAGAACAAATGAGTAGTTGCCAGTCTGTCTCCAGAAAGGGTCTCGTGTAACGATATGATCCACCGCACACCACGTTAATGATTCTACAGTTATTTTGTCTTTTCTCTCTTATGAATTAGGTCAACTTATTCCATTCAATCAGCTGTGTTGGTGGCTAGGATACGCACAGTGTGATTATAAGAGAGAACCAGAGAGACACAGAATCCTAACCCAAAAGTTATAGTCTATGCAGATACTTTATAGCAGATATTTAGAGTATATAAGATACTATATATGAGAATATATAGGAATATATATTCTTATATATGAGTATATATAATGTATATAATTTATATACAATATAAACTATATATATTATATGTAATACATAACCTTATATGAGTATATATTATATATGTTTATATAGTATCTATAGTGTATTATAGATATTGTATAGTATATGAGTATATATAATCTTATACACTCTTAAGATTATATATACTCATATATTAGTATATATAATCTTATATACTCTTAAGATTATATATACTCATATTTATGAGAGTATATAAGATAAGATACTCTTATATATGAGTATATAAGATACTTATAGAGTACTTTACAGCAGATCTTTATAGAGAGTTGAGCATATCTTTCACAGCATCTCCACATTCAAAGCTGGAAGTGGTTAGTGAGTCTCCATATTTTTAAGGCAGCTTTTCTGCAATTGAGCGATGATCCCTTGGGGTGACTGAGCACTAAGCCCACTATTGTCTGTCTACTCCCCAACCTTGACCTTTGGGCTGCACTGGGGTTGGTTGGGCTCACGCAGACCTGCGGATTGACTGCTTCTTCTGAGCTAACAATTCAGGGACCCCTCTTCCTCCCCCAGAGGAGAGCAAACATCTGGGCTGGAGCTGCTCGTGAGGAGCCCCATTTTGTGGGGGATGCCCTCGGGTGGGAGACTGGGGGTGGGGCCTCTCCAGCCAGATGCTGCTCAGACCCCTGGGGCTGTGACAGGCCCAGGCTGTGTGCCGGGTGCAGGGTGGGGCTGGTCAGAAGAGCAGGGCTGGGGATCCGGGTTCAGGAAGGAGGCACAGGTGCTCCTGTACTTGGGGGGGGGGCAGCAGGCACCGTGGCTGGACAGCCAGGCAAAGCAGAGGGGAGTAAGCAGTTGGGCAAGGGAGGGGTCACTCTGAGGGGAGGCGGGGACAGGGGACAGGCATCTGCAGCAAGGGCTTCTACTGGGTCGGGTCATGGGGAAAGCAGACACCATGGTAAGGGATCCCAACTCCCCACGGGCCACTGCCCTTGGGTGTGACAGGGAGCCTGCCCCATAGGCAGCTGGGAGCTGGTCCATCCCATCTGCACCCCTCTCCCCCCATTGCCTCCAGGAGGCAACTCTTGGACTGACTTTCTGGGGTGGTTAATTCCACGTGTCAACTTGACTGGACTCCAGTACCAGCTCTTGACTCAAGCCCTACTCTAGAGGTGCCTGTGAAGGTGCGTTGTGGATGTGGTTAACACCGAGAGAGGTCCACTGATTGAAGTGGACTGTACGTTGCGGGTGGGCTTCAGTTGGAGGCCTAAAGAGCAAAACCTGAGGTTTCCCAGAGGTGAAGAAATTCTGCCCCAGGGTGACAGCTGAGATCCCAGTCCGTGTCTCCCGACCTGCCCTACAGATTTCAGCCAGGCAGCCCCATGACCTGCAAGGCAACCCCTAAAAGTAATACATCTCTTCAAACAGCTGAACTTGAAACAGCAGAGAAGTCGCTGATCCCCCTCACCCCTCCTGCATGTCCCAAACCACGTATAATCTTCGACTCCCCCAAAACTTAACGACTCACACAATCTGAAGCTTCGCCAGTAACATCTGCAATTAACCCATGGTCTGTATGTGACAGGTCTGCCTCGTGTGATGTTCCTTGGGCTTCGGCAAGAGACAGAACCAGAATTTTCACAGCATTTGATAGTGGTTCCTCTGTTAAGTAGGAACCTCCCTGAAGACCATGACCTTGAATCACGTGGGCTTACATCTCGACCAACTTCAGCAAGGGGGGCTTACAGGAAGAGAGTGAGGGCCCACAAGAGGCTGGGGAACAGCTGCAACAAGGGGGAAGAGCCAAGGGATCTGAGAGTCATAGCTTAGGGGCGGCTGCAGGTATAGTAGGATCCAGGCGCTGTCACCGAGTGCTTTTGACCTACCAGGGCCCCCTCAGCCCTCACTCTAGAGTCAGTCCCAGGAGCAGAACGACTTGACTGAGGTTGTATTTTGCAGGTGCCCATCCATGTCTTGGCAAGAGAGCTGGAAGGATTTGGATTCACAAGGCTTTCAGAGTCGCTGTCACAGCAGGGGGTGCTAGCTTTTCCCTTCCCCCACAAGGGAAGCAGGGCTCCAGGGTGTGGGTTGATGATAAGTGAAAGGTGGACACTCAGGGTTATTGTCCAGTTTGAGCCAATAGCTGGTAGGTGGTGTTGCTCACCAACAAGCAAGGCAAAGTAGGGAGAACTTAAGATCTCACCTGCTAGCATCATGACTCTGGGCGAGTTATCTACTGTCAAGAGCCTCAATTTCCTCCTCTGAAAACGGGCCAGCAATGCCTACAGCTCACAGAACTACACATGTAAACACTTTGTAGCTCCAGAGGGCGGTGGAGAGAGCGACATCATGCCTGAGGCTTCTCCCAGCTCGGTGCCCAGCCCCAGGCCTGGCACCAGGAAACCATCTGGAAGTGTTTGTTGAGTGACTATGCAAACAAGTACGTGTTAGCAGCATTTAACTGGACATCAGCTTTGCACCCAAGGCTGTACAGATGCTGCTGGGCTCCCACGTGGGCTCGTGGGCCTGGACCTAGCAAGGAGCCGCGTCTTTTTCTTTGTTACAACCCTTTCTACATTTTCATTTTAACACACGAAGCCTGGCTTCTCGTCTTGGGGCAAGTTTATGGAAACAAGGCTCCCGGCTGCCTTGGGGTTGCTCATAAAGATGTCCGGAGAGTTCGGACCTCTTAGAAAGAGGAGCTTTTGGAGAGAGGCCATAAACTCCGGTGAGGTCCGCGGTGGTTCAGCCACATGCTCTCCGGCTGGGAGGTGCCTCCTTCATTCCTGCCTGCTTTCCCATCTGGGATGGGCCCCAGGGTCTGCTCAAGGGAAAGTGCAGCTTTCAAATAACAGGGAAGGCTGGGCATGGTGGTGCATACCTGTAAGCGGCAGCCTAGGAAGCCGCGGCTGGGGCCAGGGATCATGGTTCGAGTCCCACCGGGGGCACGTAGCGAGACCTAGTCCCCCCAAAAAAATAGCTGGGCGTGGTGGCGCGCACCTATAATTCAGTTACCTGGGAAGCTGAGGCTGGGGATTGCTTGAGTCTGTGGTACCCCAGGCAACGTGAGCCAAAAATAGTGAGACCTAATCTCAAGAAAAAAAAAAACAATCAAATAATAGGCCAGCACCTCTTAGACACAGGCTGTCCGCTGCTCAAACGGTTTCCAAGCGCTTGGCTGGGAGGAAGTCTCAAGATCAGTGCTGGCAGCTAAGCGGGGTACCCATACCTCTCCTCACCACCAGCCTTGCAGCCCCCATTCCCCTCTCCGCTCAAGTCTGACCTCAGGAAGCCCTGGGGGGGATAAGCCCACCCCAATGAGCAGTTCCTCCTCTTCAACCCCCAGGGGTCCTTCTAGCTTCAGGGCCACCATCAGTCTCCTTAGCGGGACTTGCAAGGTCTCTTAGGATTTGGCCCCTTTCTGACCGTAAAGCCTCTACATGCCACCTCCACCCCTGGCCTGGATCCAGGACCACCTCTAAGTCTGCCATCTCCTGCCCCACACCAGTCACAGCCTGTGCCCTTGTCTCTGTTGGGGCGCTCCTTCCTCTTGCTTAGGTGGCACGAAGCTATCTACTCCCCAAGCAGCCCAGATCTCTTCCCTGGAGGATGGGGGAGGAAGGACATGGGTGAACCCGCTAAGAGCTTGACTCCCCTCAGCTGGTGCGGCACCCCCACTTGGGTGCTCCCAGAATACTCACCACAGCTGCATACAGTCTGCACCCTGGCCTGCCACCAGCCCCTTCCACCTCTACCCTCCGGCTTCCCTGCGACCTTCCTTCCATCATGATCATCGCTGCCTCGGGTGCAAAGCAGGGCGTTCCTCCCGAAATCCTGCTTCTCCTGCTTCACCCTGTGCAGCTTACCTGGAGGGCTTAAAAGTGGGACGGCTGCTTATGTGTTCCAGGGAGCCTAGACTGGGGGTGGGGGAGGTGGGGTGGGGGGAGCATGGGCATCATCACTGGCACCAGGATGCCCCATCAAGTTAGCAGGGAGCAGCGCCTTGAACCCACAGCCCCACCAGACCTGCCAAAAGCTGCCTTGAAAGAAACTTTCTTCACATCCCTTTATCTGGCTCCCCAATCACCTGCAGGCCCTACTAGCCTTGGGGGGCCTACGGGAGACCACTGCCTCTCCTTGAAAAGGAGGCGGTCTTGAGTCTCACCCGGGAGCCCAGGAATGGCTGTGCAGGGGCAGGCACCCAATCTGTGGGTCTCTCCCTGCTCTCCAGGGCTAGACCTCCAGGCAGCATCCAGGGGCTGAAAGCTTCCCTGCCCCCCTCCCCAAATCCCAGCAGGAAGCCCACAAAGAAGCAAAGAGGCCCACAGGGTACCTGGAGGGGTGGGAATGCAGCTTTCATTCATGCTTCTCTCCCTGGGGGTTGGGGGGTTGGGGGGATGAGAGGGTGGGGGTTAGGCCCCATATGGACAAATCTCATGTTTTCTCAGTCTCTGTCTCGCTCTCTCTTAGAGAGTAGGTCTCACTATGTTGCCCAGGATAGTCTCAAACCTGCAGACTCAAGTGATCCCCAGCCTCAGCCTCCCAGGTAGTTGGGATTACAGGCATGTACCACCATTCCAGCTCAAATTTCATCCACCATCCACACCTGGATTTTTATTTTATTTTATTTTTTTAGAGATTATGATTTGCTATGTTGCCTGGGCCACGTGGTCTTGGACCCTGGACTCAAGGGATCTCCAGCTTCGGCCTCCCTTCCTAAGCTGGGATTGAAGATGCGCACCACTGCGACCAGCCTACACCTGGATCTTTGTGTGAAGGCCCCGAGCTCAAGCTGACAGCGAGCTCAGATACATCCAGTATCTTCTTAGGCCAGAGCAGCCTGAGCTGCGGGGCTCCCTGGCTGGGACACACCCAGGCAGGCCCAGCGCCTCTGCCCCCAGGGGTGCCCGGCGAGGGGTTAGGTACCTCCTCTCTCCTCTGGGCTGCGGTTCTGCTTTGGGACCTGGGCCAGCAAGAGAGGGCCCAGCAGCAGCCCCTAAGGCTTGTACAGTCTGTGCGGGAGCTGGGCACCTAGGACATGGCTCTGAGGGGAGACGGCCCTTTTCATGCCGCCTCAGCGGGAACAGGCCTCTGGGCTCAGGCCTGGGGCGCCTTGTCTCAGCTCAGCTGCAGCCGGCTGTGCCCAATGGACATGGAACCACCTGGTGTCTGGCCTTGGCTGCTTGAAAACTCAGGGGCCAGCGGGGGGCCCGTCCCCGCCACCTGTGGGACCTCAGGGCCTGTGCTCCATGTGCCTGTCTCCTTCCCAGGTGCTCCTGCGTGTCCCACTTCTATTTGCCATGTGTCACTCATCACATGACTGCACCTTTGCCACTTTCTTCTCTGGAGCATGAAGCAAAGCAGTGGTGGCAGGTGCTTGGCAGGTGCTTTCTGGAATGAGACCAGCTGTCTAACAGGGGAACCCCTGCGAAGCAGTCAGTGCTCAGAATTTTTTTTGGTCGTTGATAAAATGACTCCTTGAATGATTCATCTTGTGGCCCCACCCAGG
Source organism: Uropsilus gracilis (assembly GCA_004024945.1). Taxonomy (NCBI): domain Eukaryota; kingdom Metazoa; phylum Chordata; class Mammalia; order Eulipotyphla; family Talpidae; genus Uropsilus; species Uropsilus gracilis. Next base: position 5,732 of record PVHY01028484.1, on the reverse strand, counting down.
CCTTGCACAGAGCAGGTGTTCAGGAAATCGGGGGCAGGAGGATGGAGTGGAAAGCAACCGTTTAGAGATGGGGAGACAATAGCCCTGTCATTTCCTCTATACATGGTATGTGTGTGTGGGAACTTGTCAAGTTATTAAAGCTCTCTGAGCCTCAGCTTTCCTCATCTGTAAAATGGGGATCATTTCAGCATCCACCTTCCAGGAGTTGGAAGGCTTTCATGTTATTATATTTGTAAAGACACTTGATAGACTTGCATCCAAGGACAGCTGAAAATAACATTTTCATTATTTATAATGAAAATGATGGTAATTAAATGATAAAGTTAAAATGTAGTAACAATTAAAATAATAAAAAGAATAAAAAGAGGCCGGGCACGGTGGCTCGTGCCTGTAAGCTTCAGCCTATGAAGCGAAGCGGCCGGGGCTAGGGATCGCGGTTCGAGTCCCGCCTGGGCCCTGTAGTGAGACCTAGTTCCAAAAAAAAAGCTGGGCGTGGTGGTGCATGCCTGTTATCCCAGCTACCTGGGAAGCTGAGGCTGGGGATTGCTTGAGTCTGTGGTACCCCGGGCAACGAGAGCCTGCGGTTCCGCAGGCAAAAATAGTGAGACCTAGTCTCAAAAAAAAAAAAAAAAAAGAATAAAAAGAAGAAGAAGAATAAAAAGAATAACTGATCTCTGTCATAGATCATTCCCTCATAAAGCACCATTCTTTAGTGCTCTGACTAATCAGGTGTGTGCTTGCTCTGATGAAGCAACTGGAACCTGACAAAGGAGCCCCCTGGACCCACTGGGGGAATAAAATGCAAATCTGTCCTGGGAAGACTTCGTTTTCCTGAGCTCCCTGGCCCGGATCTGCTCACCAAGCCCGGGGCACCTGTGACAGGGGACAGCTGGTAGCTTCCACTTCCACCTGTCACTCTTTCTTCCTGGTAGGCTCAGGCACTGCCCATCACTCATCTCTCCAGCCTTCCACCTCCCCTTTCTGGAAGCCTTGGGCACTTGTAGCCAAGTTTTCCAGCTTAGTTGTCTGCCCTGACTAACCCCTCTCTAGCAGTCAGTCCCTGAAGGAGCAGTTCATCTTGACCTTGACCTTGCCTTTGCCCTCTGCTTGGTGGACACCCCCACACTAGGTGGGCCAGATGGGCTGGATGTTAGTGGACTGGATGTAGTTCCTGGGAGACATCCCTCAAGGGTGGGAGAAAGTCCATCTGCTGAGGGTCAGGTGGTAACCCGACCTCTGACCTTTGATATTAGGGGGAAGGCGGTTCAGCACAGATGCTACCCATGGGAAGAGCCTGTGTGAGTGAGGCTGGCCTAGACCCTGACAATGAGGGGGCACTGCAGGTAGAACGCAACTTCCCAAACAGTAGTTGGGAACCCAGAGCATCAGCCAGGAAGGTGTGACGAGTGTAGATTCTCCAAGACAGAATCCACAAATCTGGGGGTGGGTCCAGCGTTTTCACAAGCCCTCAGCCTGAGCCTGTGCAGGGCCAGTCTGCAAACCCCTGGTGTAGGGGGAGGGACCAGGCCTGGCTGCCATCTGAGCCTCAGTCTCCTGTTCTATAAAGAGGATCATGCTTGGGTCAGTGGCTTCTGGAAGGGAAATGATCAGGGAATCTGCCTGGCACAGGGCTTGAGCCGTCCCCTCCCTCGCTCTCTCCCTCCTTCACCAAACCCACTTGTGAGGGCCAGGGACCACCTCCTACAGTTCTGTGACTGCAGGACTAGCGAGACACCCCGCGACTCCGGACTCCAGCAGGGAGGAGACATAAGAGCAATGGAGAGACATCATCTCAGGGGTGCTTGGAACCCTGAATGTCAGGCTTGGCACTTCTAACTTCATTGCATCTGTTCATTTTCTACAACAAAGTCCCAAAGCTTTGTGATTCCAATGTCTTGGGTCACTTGGCCGGGCTCTCCAGGCCACTGGGGCCCAGGCAGGGGCTGCTGGAGGCCTGGCTGGAGGGCCAGTGCCCACCCACCCCTGCTGCAGGGTGAGCCAACCCAGCCTGAGTCTCCTCCCCAGGCTGGCCTTGGCCTGGGGCTGGGTGGAAGGCAAGAGGCTGGAGGCCCTCTTCTGGGGCTGGGGCGCTGAGGCCCGGCTGCCTAAGAAGGCCTGGCGCTGGCCAGAGCAAGGAGCCGGGAGCTCAGCGCTGTGGGTTTGGAGAGCAGCACAGCTCAATGCGATCCATATGAGCCGGTGCAGGCCTGCAGCTGCGGGGGAGGGGGGGGCAGCACCATGGGGACCCCGTGAGGCCCAGACTTGTCTGCTCCTGGCGGCAGGACACACGGACATATCTTTTCTGTCTCCCCCACCCCTGGGTGCCGGGATGCTGACCACTGACCACGGGACTGCCACAGAGTCTGCAATGAAGCAGAGGTCAGGGAATCTGATGAGCCAACACCCGATAAATGGGCTTCTTGGTGGGGGGCTTTAGGGAGAACTTGACCCCCCTGAAAAGAGCCAGTGGGCAAGGCCGAGTGGGGTTTTAGCCAGCTTTCCTGGGATCCTTTGTGTGCGCCCCCAAGGGCCAGAGGTGAAGACAGAGCTCAGAGCTGGTCATGTGACTGGTGAGGGTGAGTTGGTCAGGCTTTTTTTTTTTTTTTAACACAAGGTCTTGCTATGTTGCTTGATCAAGCGATCCCCAGCCTCAGCCTCCCAGGTAACTGGGATTATAGGTACCCGCCACCGCGCCTGGCTGCTTTTTCCAGACTGTGTTGCTATGTTGCCCAGGGCAGTCCAGATCCAAAAGACTCAAGCCTCAGCCTCCCAGGTAGCTGGGATTACAGGCGCCCACCACCATACCCGGCTGTTTTTTCGAGACCAGCTCTCACTATGTTGCCCATATGTTGCCCATATGTTGCCACAGTAGTCTCGAAACTGTGGACTCAAGTGATCCCTGGCCTCTTGCCTCCTAGCGCTTGGATTACAGATGCACGCCACCATACCCAGCATCATATCAGGATTCTTTCCATTTCTTCTAAGGGAACTGGAGTTCATAGATGATAAGTCACAGTTCAGTCGCCAAGTTGTCCTTGTTACTAAGCAGCTGAAAAGGATATACAGTAATGCTGATTTAAAAAGCATCTGTTTGTCCAGCTTGAAAAGCAAGCTAAAATGGCTTCATTAACCACTGATAAAGTTGCTTGAATTAACAAGTGGATTCAGGAAAGCAATTGGCTATACAAGGCAGTCAAAGCCCCATGTATCTGTACCACCCACACTCAAAGCATAACCCACTAGAAAATAGAATTGTTTATATTTTTTAAATTATAAAATTCTTTAAAAATGTAATTTTAAAAATGATCTCCATCATAAAATGCAGTGGCTAACCTCAGAAAGACCTGCTTCTCAATGCTGCTTGAGAGACGTAAAAAGAGAACTAAATAGATCACAATCTATGTTCGATGAGAAAACTTTATAAAGATGTCAACTTTTCTCAAGTTCATCTGCAAGGTTAATGACATGCTACTGATCTTTGAAATAGAAGATCGTGTTTGTCCTGAGAAGGGAAATGTTTGTCTTGAAACATTTTTACATATTTTCTTACATCATTTTGGCTAGTTTTAGCTTTGCCCTCAGGTGTAGTTCCCCCACCACCACCCATACACCATGTCCACCATCCCTTGGACTTGTCCATCCCGTTTTGATGCCTCTCCCTCCCACTCCCCTGCTGTATGTCTCAGACCATGGTCATCTGGGAAGTTTTGTGTTTTCCCTGAGGGAGGATGGTTAATTACTCCAAGCCCCTCCTACCAATGGAATATAACACAGCCGTGACGAAAAATGTTCATGCATTTTAAATGGTTTGTAAAACTGCTCGTAACATGCAATGGATAAGGCAAGCTCAAGAATGCTGGACATGTACACACACATGAGAATGAGGTACATTGATTCTGATTTTTGAGGCGTGTGTGTTCATGTGCACATCTGAGATATGTATCTAGATCTAGAAGGAAATAGCTCACCAGTTAATAATGTTGATCTTTGAGTAGTGGATGCTTTTCTGTATTTTCCTTCTTTTTTAAAAGTAGCAAGCAGGTGTCAATTTACATTGCTGTTCTTAATGGCTTTATTAAAGTATAATTTACTTTCACCATAAAATGTACCCTACCTTTATATTATTTTAAATTACTGTGTATTTAAAGCAAATTTGTATTTAGAAAATGGGACATTATTTAAAACAAACGAAAAACTAGTCCAGATTGTATCAGCTAGGATTCCACCAAGGAAAGAGAAGCAGATAGAGTAAGAGCATACATAGCTGCATGGGTGTGTGTGTAAGATGGATGATTATATTATATATCCACACCACTGATTTTCTTCAAATGGGTGAATTGCACAGGATGTGCATTATATCTTAATTATCTCAATAAAGTTGTTGCTAAAAGTTCCTGCTCCTGCCCACACTACATGTGTGATTTTGAAGAGAGAGCTCTTTCTCAGCCTCAGTTTCCCAATCTGTGAAATGGGATAGAAGCAGCAAGCTCATGAGTTGGTGGTGATGTGGCCAGGAGAGGAGTTATGTAACTGCCTAGCACAATGCTTGATATACATGAAGCTGTGTTAATCGCAATAATAATAATATTATTATTATTAATAATAATAATGACCTTGGGGTGTGGGGGAGGAGAGCAGGGTCTGTCTAGGCCTTTGGCTCTCTGGGACTCCAGGTATTGGAGCTGCCAGGTTCTCAAGCCCAGCGTTTTCCTGAATGTCAGGCAGTCCTGGTGTCTGTGTGGTTCGACCTTCATGTGTGTGGATTTTCTATTATCCTGAGCCTCTTCAGAAGATGATGTCAGCGGTACACCCTGAAACTAAGCTTCATCGATCTAGCAGCTCCTTCTAAGTGGCGGCTGCTTCCTGCTGGCTGAACACACTCTCCAAAGGGTAGGAGGTCCCCAGGGCAGGGCAGCCCCTGGCAGGGGCAGAGCAAGGCTTTCAGAGAAGGACCCAGATCCTGCCACTCTGCCTCCCCCGAGCCTGGCCTGCCCTTCACCATCGCAAACACGCAGATAATGATCAAATTTACTGGCCGGTGCTGCTGAACGCTGGTTTACATGCCCTGAAAGGCCTCCAAGACACAGAGTCTGGCTCTCCAAGACCACCCCCCCCACCTTGGCGGGGAGATGGCAGTCCTGCGGTTGGCTCGCACCCAGAAGGCTTGCTAGCCGGCTGTGCAGACGCGGCCAGAGCGGCTGCTAAAAATAGGTCACGTCTAGCAGGAGGACTGGCAGAGCATCAGGCTCACCCCAGGCAGACGGGAGCGGGGGACGCGGGGGCTGGGACCCTCACCCACGCCAGGGTGGCCCGCCTACACTGTGAGTGAGGTGGGGGGGCCTTTACCCAGAGTGAGGCCTATCCCCATCTATTATAGTGAGCGTGGGGGACCCCACAACCGGAGACTGAATACGAAAACATCCTCTATCACGGTCCAGTGGAAAGTTACGGGAGCTACAACGGAAATTCCAAATTGTCGATTATTGACGTTAAAAAAAGAAACAGGTAAAAATAATGCTCGTGATCTGACTGCCTGCGTCATTTCATCTCACCTGTCAAAACACCTATCAACTTGGCATCGGACGAAGCTAGCAATAAAGTCCATTTTCTTTTTTGTTCCAAGACTTCAGAATCCGGTCCGGGCGCCTCTCTAACTGGGGTCACGCGTTTCAAGGCCGAGTTTGCTTCTGACCATCGCTGGAACACAACGTCCTGAACGGGCTGGTCGAGGG
>PVHY01028483.1:0-15165 GCA_004024945.1 Uropsilus gracilis | reverse complement strand
AGGTCTTGGGGGGCCCAGATTGAAGAGGGGGAGTCTTCTCCGTACCGGAGGGAGGTCGCTGTCTTCTGAATAGGGATAAGTCTCCGCTTTCCCCGGCTGGGGAGTCGCTCTGTGTTGGCTCTGGAGGGATTCCCCCGCTTTCCTGGGGGGGGTCTCCGGGTCCTGAATGTGGTGGGGGGATCCCCGCACTCCCTGGCTGCGGGGGCTTGCTGAGTCCCGGCCACCAGCAGGGGCTGGGAGGAAGCCCCTCAACCGCTGGGGGGCTCCGTCGCCGCCGCTACGAGCAGCCCGGCCCTGCGGTCCCGGACCCCGGCCTGGCCCGGGCTCTGGCTGCGGCTCCGGCTCGCGCTCCGCCTGGTGCTCGGGCCCCGGCCCCGGCCACCGCGCGGGCTGCGCTCCATCGCGGCATCGCGGCTCCGCCCTCCGACTCGCGCGCACCTGCCCGCCTGCCCGCTGCTCCGCCCTCCGGCTCGCGCGCCGCCGCCCGCCCCTTTGTCCGCCCGCTTGGCGCGCGCCCTCGCGCACGCGCCCTCGCTTCGAGCGCGCGCTCCTCTCCCTCCCGCCGCGCTTTCCCGCCGCGCGCCGCGGGGCGCCGATTCTCCCCGCGCGAAGGGAGCAGCGCGCGGCGCCCCCACCCCGCCTTCCGGTCGCGCTGGGTCCTAGCGCCGGTGGCCTCCCGCTCGGTCCTCCTCCCCCGTCTTTTCTAGGTCAGAACCCACGAGGGGGCGAGAACGAGGTTAGAGAGGACTCGGGGGAGTCTGAGGGGGTCACCTGGACCAGCCTTCTGGCCCCTGCGGGGCCAGACTGCCCCAGACCGTCCCGGTCTGTCCTGATGGGCGGAGCCTGTGCCTCTGCGGCGGGGAGGGAAGCATCCTAGGTCTGCAGTCGGCTGCTCGATCCTCGCCCGTCCTTCCGTCTGTTTGTCGGCGGGGGCTGTCAACCCATCCGTCAGTACCGTGCTGAGCTAGAACTAAGCGCCGAGACCTAGCAGCTTATTCAGGGAAGGGGTCGAAACGGGGCCCGGGCCGAGCTCAGCCACCCCAGGTCACGTCTGTGACCCGTGCTGCAAATAGGCTGTTTCGCCGCGGGAAGCGTGGAGGGGATGAAACGGAGCTCACTGGCTCCAAGGGAAGAAAGGGGGTCCCAGGCCCGGCAGCGGCGTGTTTCCACCGCACTGGTGCGAAGGGCATTGTCCGGCGGGGCTGGAGAGGAGGTAGGGCTGGCTCAGGCGCCCAGACCCTCTTCCCTCCTTTTCTCACCTTCATCCCTGTGCCCCAGCTCACTCGGCCCCTAAGGAGAGCCCCCTGGGCATCTTCCCTGTTTCTTCTCTTTGTTCAGGCTGATTTCTTCACCCAGCAAACTCCAACTACCTGACTGTTTCTAGAACCATTCCAGGCGGGGATTGCAAACCTAAGCACGTACAGGTCACATTCATTAGTGGCTGGGGCCACTCATGTGCTGACAATGGTGGGGCTAAAGCCACTGGGGCACGGTGGACCCCCTGTGGGCAGATGTTTTGTTTTTTTTTTTTCTTCAAGAGAAACAGGAAATTCATATTAACAAAAAACCTTCCAACTTTCACATGTTTGGCAATAAATCCCCGAGTACAGAAACACTGCATGAGCTAAGTGCGACAGGCCTTTTCTCTCTTCCCACTCTTCCCTGCCCTGCCAAGTCACAGGAGTTTCCAAGCCCATCCTAACTTTGCTCTAATCCTCTCCAAGCAAGACCTTATGCCCCAAACACACTCAGAGGGGCTGAATTATCCTACAAGCAGAGGCAGAGTAAAGAGGAAGGCGAGAAGGGCATGTCTTCATGTGTCTAATAACTGAGTTCAGGAACATTAGCTCTCAATGAGGACACTGAGGCCGCCCAGGCCTTGAATGCTCCCAGCCACAGTCACCTCGCTACCTCCTGCAGAAGCCCTCCTTGACCTGTAACTGCGGGCATTTTAGAATCAATAATGTGCTCAGGAAACTTTCGCCAACCTGAGCATCGCAGTGGGAAGTCCTGTTCCCCAAAGCAGGCACGGCAAGAATCCCCTTCGGTTTTAAGCTTGTGGATACTGCTGGGCACTCTTTACTACAGGAGTTGTGGCACCAACCCGGAAGAGGAGTCACTGTCCTGGTAGTGGTAACTGCTCATGGGCTACCGGAAGCTAACAGGTCACCTGTGTGACTAGGAGCCCCTGGCCGACTTCTGGAAGACAGGGCTGCTTTTAAAAAGTGGGGGCAGGGAGAGATATACGTGGAGCTTGTCCATCTTCTGGAGTAATCCCTTGGCTGTGGTAACCATGGGATTTGGCCCCTAAAGGGCTGAGGGGTTGGGACCGGCAGCCTGCAAGTGTGACTAAGACAGATGGAGAGTGGAGAGGGAAGGACAAGGCACAGGTCCGCCATGCAGCAAGGGATGGCAGCTGCCATTCATTCCCATGACCTCCCTCCTCAGAGTTTCCCTTAAAGAGAGAGGCTCACAGATCATCAAAAAGTGGTGTGTGTGGGGGTGGGGGCAGGACTGGGAAAATGCACCATCCAGACCTTCCGCCATGGTGACCAGTGACCGCCAAGGACAGCGGGGTGGAGGCTCTAGGTTCACCTCTGCTCCCCCCAGTCAGTCAGTCAGTCAGTCAGTCAGTCAGTCAGTCAGTCAGTCAGTCAGTCGCAGTCAATGACTGAGCAGCAGCCACTGAAGCACCTGTTCCTTGGAGACATGCGATATTTCTGATGACATGTTAGAATCAGGGACTCCTGTCGGCTTTGTTGACATTTTCTTCACATTTTACTGCAGTCTAAGATGCCAACCAGCTTCCGCCCTTCCTTCCCTCTGCCAAGTGTTGGGTCTGTCACCCTCGATGTTCTCCCAGTTTCCTTGGCTCCTCCTAGTTTCCCTCCCAAGCATTCCCCCCCCCCCCTTGAATCGCTTGCACATCTTGGTTTGCTTCTCTGAGGCCTGACCCCACACAGAGTAGAAATGAAAGCAGCTGTTGGTATCGCTACAGTGCCTTTTCCTAGACACCAGGGGTGCGCCACTCCTGCCAGCCCAGCATTTCGTATTCATAGCTGTGCTGCCTTTCCAGAGAAGGTCGCGATGGGTGTGATTTGGGCAGCAGAACACAAAGATAAAACTCGGCCATGATTTCCATAATGACGTAGAAGAAACACGGGAAAACAGAGATCTCCGCTCAGATTTCTCTGCCCAGAGTCCCTTGCTGCTCCCTGCACAGGGAAACCTGTGAGGCCGGGGAGCCTGGGATTCCGGTGCTCTGCACCGACCCTTGGGCAGCACTGGATATTTACTGATGTGCCAGAAGCTTCCGCCATATTGGGGGGAGGGGGAGGAAATCGCAACAGTCTTCCTCTGACCTCTAGAATCCAAACAACGTGACCGCTTCCAGCTGCACGAGTACAGCTGCCCCGTAAGAGCTTTTGACACCAGCCGCCCTGAAAGAGATTTTGACATTGTTCTGGCTGTAGCGATGTCGTCTCCTGCTGGGGACATCGGGGACATCCCCAGTGTGTTTTGCGATGCTCCTGGGGGCTCGTGTCCCCAGTCGTGACAGAGGGAAGCACCCCTGAGCTGCTGTCTGCCTGACGATGTCATGCTGTGTAGGGTCGGCCACGGCTTGCCAGGACCTGGCAGCTGCTGATGGCTCGTCAGCATCCCCAGGGACCCCACGGTGGGGGCTGAAGAGCTCAGAGTCCATCAGGAGGTAGTGAGGGATTCGGAGGCCGAAAATGACGACATTTTGGGCAAAGGTACAGAAGCTGCCCACAGCCTGGGGTGGACCATGGAGGGCCCGGAGGGGATGCAGGCCAAGTGCCACGTTGGAAACAGAGTGCCCCAGACCCGAGGGGGGCGAGAAAGAAGACCCTGCAGGGGCAGCCACTGGCCGGGAGACTCTGAGTCTCTCACTGCCTCCCGGAGTCCTGAGGCGGCAGCAGGAACTCAGTGACTCAGTGACCGTGGCCAGCAGGACACCACTGATGCTGGAGTGCAGGTGGCGGGCGGGGGGAGCCCGCTTCTTTGTGGCAGTGCCCGCTGGGGCTGTGCCGGGTGCCTTTGAAGGGAGTTCTGCTCCCTGCACTGAACAGGTGCCAGCTCGAGTGGGAAGAGGCACTGGGCATAGGAGAGCGGAGAGGGTTCTCCTGGGCCTGGAGTCCAGGAACCAGGGCTGGGGTGGGAGCAGATGATGGGAATCATCTTTATCTATCATGTTTGTTTGTTCTTTTTTTTTTTTTTTTTTTTGAGACTAGGTCTGGCTATTTTTGCCCGTGGAACCGCAGGCTCATGTTGCCTGAGGTACCACATACTCAAGCAATCCCCAGCCTCAGCTTCCCAGGTAGCTGGGATTACAGGTGCGTGCCACCATGCCCAGCTATTTTTTGGGACTAGGTCTCGCTGTGTTGCCCCGGGCGGGTCTCAAACCCATGGACTCAAGTGATCCCCAGTCCCAGCTGCGCTCCTTAGGCTGCTCTTAAAGGCACGCGCCACCGTGCCTGGCATGTTTGTTCTTTTTATTGAAAACATGGACACAAGTCCGAGGCGATGCCAGCATCAATCCTGCTCCACAGGTTTACAGGTTAATGTTTCTCAGACTTTTCTTTCACTTTTCTCAAAATCATTAAAAATCCCCCCATGGAAGTGTTTTTGCTTTGTTTTGTGTTTTGGAGTCTCGATCTAGCCATCTCGCCCTGGGTAGTCCTGATCCCGCAGACTCAAGCGATCCCCAGCCTCAGCCTCCCAGGTAGCTGGGATTATAGGCTCATGCCACCGTGCCAGCTGCTTTTTTGAGACCAGGTCTCGCTATGTTGCCCAGGGTAGTCTTGAACCCGCAAACTTAAGCAATTCCAGGCCTTTTGCCTCCCAGCGCTTGGACTACAGGTGCGCGCCACCATGCCCAGCCCAGTGGAAGTGTTTTTAAACAAAATCTTGGAAAATGGGGAAAAACACTTGTTCACTGTGGGGTTTTCTGCTTTCGAAAAGCCCTCATGTCTCTCCCTGAGAAACACAGGTGTAGACACTGGCTCCTGCTCCCGCCACCCGCCCTGACCTCTGGGGGGACGTCGTGGAGTGAGGGTCCCCTTGGGCTTCATCTCACTCCCACGCTCACCGCGCTGCAGGGGAGCAGAAACAGGCCTGCCACGCTGCCAACAGACGCAGGGCTACTTGGTGGGCTCCGCTTCAGGGCGGGACACGCAGGCGGCACAAGGGAACAGGTGCTGAGTGCCGGCCCCAAGCCTGGTTCCTGTGGCCTAGTTTGGGATTCCCAGAAAGAGACTGGGGTGGGGGTGGAGCTGGGGGCTGGTCAAAACCAAGCAGATTATTTGGTAGGTGACCACAGGTAGGTGAGTAGAGGAGTGAGTGAGGACGCCTCTGACATGGAAGGGAGTGGTGTTAGAAGCAAGTTACCCTGTGGGTGAGGGAGGTGAACCCCACGGGGGAGCTCTCGGAGACCCCAAAACATGCAGCTCTGTGCTCTCCTGCCCAGGGCAGAGGATCGGGGTGTAAGGCCAGTTTGTGGAGTGCTGCGTAGGGTGGGCAGGCAGTGCTGTGATGTGGAGGGCCGCAGGAAGAAAGGAGGTGCTGGCGAGCGGAAGCTGGGAGAGGCCCAAGAGATGGGCAGGGAGCTGGCACTGTCTGCTACTTAGAGCTGGCACAAAGGACTGGCTCTCATAACGAGGCCCAGGGTCTAGCGTGACCCCCACATGTACCAACTTCTTAAATAGCGCCATCTAGTTCCCATCTTCCAGCCCCAGTTTTCCTTTGGGGACCCACAGTGCTGGGCATACCTTTCCCTGCTTAGAGGGGGCTCTGGTGTGGGGCTCACCTGTTTTGGCCCTAGGGGTGGGCTGGTGACCCCACCTCCTGTCCCTTTCTGAGATGGCTGGTTGGTTGCTTCTGAGATGGGCCTGTCCCTTGAGCCAGGCCACCAGGAGAGGCGCTTTCTGCTGCACTGAACCATGTAAGCCTAGCTTCGCCAGCACCAGGGGGACCCTCCCCGAGGATGACACCAAGGTGGCTGACAGCAGAGCCAACTGACGAGAGACCCCGAGTCAGGGGGCAGGGGTGGGTGTGTGTGTGTGGCCCTAGGACTACAGACCCTGGGGGTTTGCAGCCCAACAAAGTCCCTTCCGGGTTTGTCAGCTGAACCCAGGGTTGTCACTTACACCTCAAGCTCCGTATATGTAAGTGTGGGTTGTGAAGTGTTTAAAAAAGGACGATTCTCCCGCCGATCCCACCATCGGTCATATTTCCTCAGCACCCGAGGCTGTGAACGAGGATTCTGAGGGACCTCAGGCCATTCAGAAACAGCAGTTTCCATCCTTGGGGTCCAGATTCTATCCCGAACGTGGTTGTTTCACAGCATGGGAATCACTGGAGGGCGGGTTCATGAGCGGTGACAGGACTGCCACGTGGGGCTCCTTTCCCTCTAGGCTTCAGGAACCGCTGGGTTCCTGGCCAAGGCATCCATCCACCCACCCAGCATCTGTCTGTCTGTCTGTCCGTCCATCCGTCCGTCTGTCCATCCATCCACCCATCACCCATCTCTCCATCTGTCCATCCATCCATACTTGTTAATGGGCACCTACAGTGAGGGCACTAGGTGGCTACACTGGCTGTCCCAGATCTTCAGGAGCTGCCAGTCTGGTGGGGGACGCCTCTCCCTGTCACACCAATCACTGTCACACCAGCCAATGTCAGCTTCTGAACAAGAAGGCCAGAGGCCCCCACCCCTTCCCACTGACCGGTCATCTCTGCCCTGAGCCCAGACGGCAGCTCAACCACACTCTTACTCCTTTCCACCGTGGGGACCGCAAGCCTTGGGCTCTGGAACCCCACCTGGGCCTGACCCGCATCCCGCCTGCCGCAGCACAGCCTACTTTCTCCGCTGGCCCCAGAGGAGCTGAAGAGCAGCTGAGCACCCCCTGCAGGGTTTTTCATGTCCCATCCCGGCTCAGAGAGGAGCCCTAGACACTCATTAGGCATCTAATAAATGGGTCTCGCCCTGAGGTCCTGGCTCAGCTTCCCGCAGAGGGGAAACTGAGGCACAGAACACGGAGGATCTGAACCGAAAGGCCAGCCTCCTTGACATGACCCCCTTCAACCCGTCTGTTGGGGTTCCTCCTAGTCGGGTGGACGGTTCCTCCTAGTCGCCCCTCCAAAGAGGTTCCCCGGCCCAGTCTGTTTCTGGGACCCCTAACCGGCCGGGGGTCTCCTTGGCCCTAGGGACTGAACCCTGGACTGTCCCCTCCTTCCTGCGGCACCTCATCCTTGGAGGGAGGGGTCTCTGTTCACTCCGCCCCCCAGGCACGGATGTGTGTCAGCCAGGTGGTCAGCTTTCACCCGTATTGACTCATTTCAGGCTCACGACCACTCTGCAGCGTGGTGCTGTCCTCGTGGGTCTGAGACGGGAGGTGAGACACTGGGACTGAGGGAATGGAACCCAGGCAGGCTCGTGAGCCCAGGCCCCTAACCACCCTGCTGCCCAGCCCATCCATCCGGGGCCTTCCTCACTTCCTGGCCCCCATCCCACACCCTTTTATCCTACTGCCATCCGCCTCCCTCTCCTGCTTTCTGTTTCTGCCCAAGGGCTGGTGCCACGGAGAGCCGCTGTCCTGGAGGAGGGAAATGGGGCGGAGGCTTGGGTGTGTGTGTGGGGGGGGCGAGGCCATAGCCTGATGCGTTCCCTGCTGGTGAAGCCTTGGCTGAGCAGAGGACCTGGGGGAGGTGGGCAGAGGTAGGAGTCAGTGGGGGCTGGGCAGAGCTGGGCCTGCAAGCCCTAATTAAGTCAGTTAATTAGGTGGGGAGGAGAAGCCTGTGGGAGTTAATGAGCTTGGCTAATTAAGTGGATCCTGGAGAATGGCTCAAATTCCAGTGACTGGGGTTGAATAGGGGCTTGGGCAGGATGGAGGGAGGGGGAGGAGATGCCTAATGCCTCCCCAGTGTCACCAAGGTCTACGGCCACCCCTGGGGTCTGAGGCCCTTGGGAGCAACTAAAACCTGCAGTGACAGTCAGGGTCTGCCACCTCCCCAGGGGCTGGTCTGAAGTCACCTGGGACCTGCTGCCCTCATCAGGGCTGTGTATGCTATTGACACTTGGGCCTGAAATGCCATGGAGACCTGTCTCCGGGATTCAACTTTGGGGGGGAGGGCTAAAGTAATATCCCTTTGAACATTTTAGGAGGTTGGGGGGCAGAAATTGAACCCTAAGCCAGACACGGTGGTGTGTGCCTGTACGCGCCAGCCTATGGAAGCGCGACTGGGACTGGGGATCGCAGTTCAATTTCCGCCCTGGGCAACATAGTGAGACCTAGTTCCAAAAGAAAAAAAAAAAAAAAAGCTGGGCGTGGTGGCATGCACCTGTAATCCCAGCTACCTGGGAAGCTGAGGCTGGGGATGCTTGAGTCTGTGGTATTCCGGGCAACGTGAGCCTGTGGTTCCACAGGCAAAAATAGCGAGACCTAGGCTTAAAAAAAAGAAAAGAAAAGAAAAGAAATTGAGCCCTTACCCAGAGATCCTTGTGCTAGGTCAGGTCAGGAACCACAATCGCAATCCCCACCCCTATTTAAGTTTGTAAAGCCTGTGCACACTGCCGGATCATAGCTGTGGTCTAGCCAGGAAGGAAGGTTCCAGCTTAGCCTGTGGCTCAGAGGACAGGCCTGGAGACAGGACCTGGTGTGGAGGCAGGCAGGGAACCTTCTCCTGTGTCAGCACCTGGAAGACCACCACTGACTGGACTGGGTCCTGCTCTCTCACAGTGGGGTCCTAGGCAACAGCCGCCAGTGCACGGGAAGGGAGGGGCAGATGGTACTTGACTTTTGTGGGGTGTGACTGCCTGCTCTGGAATGCACCCCTTTTGCTCAGAAAGCAGTACGCAAGCTTCTCTCTCCTCCCTAAGGGGTTCCCCACAGGCCCAGGTTTGCATTTGCTGTTCAATCTTGTGTTCCCTGGTCTCGCAGGTCAGACCAGACCCTTGAGCGTTCCCTGGACCTCTGGCACACTCAGGACACCCTTGTGTGTCCTGGCTGGCACTGACCCTGCTGGACAAAGGCAGCCGTGGGGACTGAACGGAAGCAGGAGTGAGTGGCTGAGCACCAGGCAGAGGAGGTGTGGGGGGGGCCTGGGTCTACCCTATGTGCCCTCCGTCCTTGTCCCGTCAAGACTCTGCCCACCAATTCAAAGAGGAAGGGTGGCAAGATGCCAACCACAGAGTCTCACACTCCCAGCTTGGGCCAGACACAGGAACCAGCCAGCCCTGCGAGACACACAGATCTGACCAAGTCTTCACGACTCCTCCGCCTGAGACTGTCTCCATTGTACATATTTGTCCACTATTCTTCCACTGTTTGCGCTGAGCAAAAGAAACACATCCCTCCCTCCTCCATCTTGAGGAGGGAGAAGACACCGAACAGTGTCCACAGGGCGACTGGCTTCAAGGGGTGGGTGGGGCAGGCAAGGGGGGAAGTCCTCATATAGAAGGTTGCATCAGAGCAGAAGCTTGAAGTAGGTGAGAGAGGAAGATAAGTGAGGGTGGTTACAGTGGGCCAAGGAGAAGAGACAGCCAGTGCAAAGGACCTGTGGCCAGTTGTGCGGGGGAGGCTCAGGAAGGAGAGGACTGAGGAAGCCTGGGAGGCGGGAGGGGCAATGCAGACAGGGTTTTGTGGTTGGGGAGGGCGGGAGTCACAGAGGACCAGAGATGAAGTGTGTCACGGGTTTTAACAGGCTCCCTCTGGCTGCTGGGGGGAAGGCAGCCTGGGGGTGAGTGCCCATGAAAAGGCCCTGTCACCCAGCTAGGGGAGGCCAGTGACTGATCTGACTAGACCACAGGGACGGTGTGTGTGTGTGTGTGTGTGTGTGTGTGTGTGTGGTTTACCCTGGGCTCCTGGATAATGAAGTGCCATCAACAGCCGAGGACTAGGAGCAGCTCACTAGCCCCTTGGAGGTTGTTCTCATTTCCAGTTGTCCTCACCTGTCTGTCTGCATTTCTGCTGCCTGAGGCCAGTGGCTGCAGTGTGGACAAGTGCACGGGAGGCCTCAGCCTGAGATGCTTGTAAGGGCAGAGATGGCGGAAAACCAGAGACCCCCGCCCTCTGAATGGTGGCTTCCCTTCCCTTGGGGACACTGCTGTCAGGTGGGAAGTGGATTCAGGTTCTCAGAACTTCCAATTTTTCAAGAGAATTTGGAAGTCTTGATCTTGCTGCAATGCCCTGGTTTGTGAAGTACCGACAAGCCATTCTTACTTTGTTTTAGGTATTTTTTTAAAACTAGAAGTAACATCAGTTTACAACACAGGATATGATTCAGAGCTATAGGTTCCCACCTCCCCCTCATACCCTCCACCGTGGCACCCACAGTCCTGCCAGAGGCTCTTCCACAGGCCCCTCCACACTTTGTTCTCCACTGTCCCTCTCTACTATCTGTATCCCCCACCCCACCTGCCCCGGGTGTCATTTCTGCGGTCAGGTGTCTAGAGGTTGTTTGACCTCTCCCTTTATGCTCTTTCTGTATATTCCACGTAAGGGTTAAACCAGGAACATAGTGGTTTTTTTTTTTTTTTCTTTAGAGACTAGGTTTCGCTATGTTGCCTGAGGTAGTCTCGAACCCGCGAACTCAAGTGATCCCCAGCCTCAGCCTCCCAGATAACTGAATTACAGGCACACACCACCATTCCCAGCTTTGGGCACATTGTTTTTAAAAAGTCAGGGCCAGCTCTACCCCTCTGTGGGCCTGGGGAGCTGTTTCTGTGGGTCTTCTATTCATAGCACCCTTTATTTTTATTTATTTATGTTTTTGAGACTAGGTCTCACTATTTTTGCCCGTGGAACCGCAGGCTCACGTTGCCCGCAATAGCACAGACTCAAGCAATCCCCAGCCTCAGCTTCCCAGGTAGCTGGGATTACAGGCGCGTGCCACCATGCCCAGCTATTTTTTGGGACTAGGTCTTGCTGTGTTGCCCTGGGTGGGACTCGAACCGCGATCCCCAGCCCCAGCTGCTTCATAGGCTGATGCTTACAGGCACGCATCCATAGCACCCTTTAAACCCAGGGTCTCTGCCAACCTGGGAACACAGACACCCCAGGGTGGTCTGAGAGGGCAGGCCTTGCTGGTCTGGACAGGAGCTGGATGGGGGGCAGCAAGAGATGGCTGGGGAGGAGCACTACCTCTGTGCCCCTTGGGGGCCAGGCAGACATTGCTCCAGGGATCATGTGGCTGCCAGGCAGGGACCCCCCCAGGACGGGGGGAGGACCCAGGGCCAGAAGGGTGGGATCACGGCCAGGCCTGAGCCACAGGAAGAGGTCAACCCCAGGAGGAGGACCAGCAGCTCTGAGCATGGGTGGAGGTGGCAGGAGTCTTCCCCATCGCTGCCCTAGAGACCACCTGCATCCTGGCTGCCCCCCAGGCCCAGAAACCAGCTCCATTTCTTGCCCTGGACGCCCTGGCAGGGCAGAGGAGAAGCAGGAGGAAGGGGTGGCAGAAACCTCCCCCACAGGCAGGTCGGGTTGGCCATTCCTTGTCTGCGGGGTGCTGTGCTGGGTGGTGACCTCACTCAGTCTGGGAACTTGTGCTGTGCCCTCCTAACCTCGGAGGAAACCCGGCCACCCAGAATTGGGTAAATCCGGCCAAGGTCACATGGCCGGACGTAGTGGGACCTGGAGTGAACTCAGAGGTGTGTGGGTGCAAAATCTGAACTGCGAATAGAGGTGTCAGAAAAGAGGCCAAAGCCACACAACTGGCCACCGGCTGGGCTGGTCCCCGCAAGTGTGAGTGCGGCACTCCCTCTAGTGGCTGAGCCTCCACAGTGCAGGACAGGCATGGGCTGGCTGGGCGCTGGGTGACTGGCTTGGGGTCTCTCGCCTTCTGTCTCCTCTTCTGTCTCCTCTCTCTCTTTCTCTCTCTCCTCTCTCTCCCCCTCCTCCACCCCCCAGCCCTCCGCACACAGATGAACATACACGGCTTGTTTACTGTCTAGCTCTTCGTGGGAAGACAGTGGCATGGCTGTCTTCTGTCAGTCCACTCAAGGTTCCTTCCCCCCTCAGGTTTTCTGCTGTATCAGCCCAATTCCTCCTTATTGCTCCCTCATTTCTTCCTCTTAGAATTCTTTGTCTACACCTGCGGCTCTCAAACTCTCCTGCACATTTTCATCTACTGGGACGCTTTCAAAAATCTCCACGCCTAGGCCTCACCAGAGCAAAGGACTTCGTTTTCTCTCAGGATCTGTAGATTTGCTGGGCATGAACTTGGCAGGAACGACAGGGGTCTCAGAACCCCCTGCCCAGACACCTCCATTCCTTGACATCCTCTCTTTAACCCTCTTAACCCCTTTGGCCAGCCCCTCTGAGGTTTTATCTCACTCTCCCCCATGCTTACCCTTCCCCCCTCTTCATCACTTGCCCAGGTGTTGAAAAACAACAGTTCTTGGGCCTCGTGGAACCACCCTTCACTGTCTCTACCAGCTCACGGGCAGCCTGGCCCCACTTGGGTATCACATACCATCGCCTCAGCTGCTCCTGGAAACCACTCCAGGACTTGCCTCCTATGGAGAGCCGGCCTGCATGATGCCTGCCACCCATGGCCTGCCCTCTGCTTGCAGGTAACAGTCAGCATCACCCCAAGGGCCCCCCTCAGCCTGGCATCTCCCCGGCACTTTATGACCTGGGATACTTGCTGCTGCCCTATAGCCCTATGAGCCTGCCAGCCGTTTCTGCCACCCCCACACTCCCGTGTGCTTCTCACATGTAATCTGCCTGAGAGTCTCCTTGGCATCTTGGTGAGTCCGAGATCCTGAGGTTCTGACCAGGCCTTGGGGGTGCCTTTCTGCTGGTCTGAGCACCCCACTCTAAGAGACAAAGTCTCCATGACTCTCTTCCCACCCTCTTCTCAACCCACAAACCAGGGCTCCCACGTCATTGAGAAAACAGGTGGATCATCTGCATCAGATTCTGCCAGCACAGCACAGATCCACCTAGCTCCTCACTCCCCATGCTTCCCAACTGCCTCAGCCACTGAGAGCTTCATCCAAGGCCAACCTATCCTGGTCATTTGTGTGCAGACCTGTTCCTCCAGGGCCTCTCCTCCCAGCCCCCCACCACCACCACTCTTTCCCCACTATCATTTCCACAGCTTCTGGGGGCTTCCCCATCACGCCCATCTCCATTCCCCTGGACCCCCCTGACAGGGGGGCTCCTGATGGAGGGGTCTCCTCTCAGCTCTGCCACCTTGGGGCTCTCTTTTGTTCTGTTCTCCCCTTTCCCTTTGTAAACAGAGTTGTAATTTTCATTCAAGTTAAGTATGCCCATAGTTAAGATTCAAGTACAGGAAGCACCCCCACCGGCAGTCCCACTTCCCACTTCTTCAGGACAGCCATGCCTACCCTTCCATAGCTGACTCCTAGAGAGTTTAGCTCTGTTTCCTACGTAGCCTGTCTGTGTTGCTTCTTCTCCAGTTCTGGGCATTAACCATCAACTTCCCACCCGGAAGATGAGGACGGAGGCTCTGACTTCCTACCTCCCAATACAGCTGCATCGCAGCAGGGTGGGCCTGCAAGTGTTTGCACATGTGGAAACGCTATTTGCTGTTTTGTGTGGGAGACTACTGTTTACTGTGATTCCTCTCCCCTTTCCCCTTTTTTCATAATAGATGACTTTTGAGAGCAGTTTTAGGTTTATAGAATAATTGAGCAGGGAACACAGCGAGCTCCCACGTGTTTCCCCGTTATTAGCAACTCGCCTTTGTGCGGCACTCCCATCGCAACCCATGAACCAGGATTGACGCGCTGCTGTTGGTGAAAGCCCATAGCCTCTAACAGGGCTCATCCATGCGGTACAGGCTGTGGATTTGGACACATGGACCCCACGACGGTGTCATACCAAGTAGATTCACTGCCTCGAAAACCCTCATGCTTTCCTCTCCTCTCCTTCCATCCCACCTGGCAATCACTGATCTGCTGATTGTCTCTATAGCTCAGGCTTTCTCAGAATATCATCTGGTCGGAATTACACTCTGTAACCTTTACAGACTGGCTTCTCTCAGTAGTCTGCATTTAGGTTTCCTCTAAATCTTTCCATGGCTTGGTAGCTCATTAAAAAAAATTAAGATGGGTGTGGTGGAGTGCACCTGTAAACCAAGTGCTGGGAAGCAAGAGGCCAGGGATCACTTGAGTTTGCAGGTTTGAGACTACTCCGAGCAACAGAGCGAGACCTGGTCTTGAAAAAACAGCTGGGTGTGGTGACAGGTACCTGTAATCCCAGCTACCTGGGAGGCTGAGGCTGGGGATCGCTTGAGTCTGCAGGATTGGGACTATCCAGGGCAATATAGTGAGACTAGTCTCAAAAAAAGAGAAATTACTGAATAACAGGCCATTGTATGGATTTATCACATAGGTAAATACTTAACCATTCACTACTGAAGGACCATTAGGAAGTTTCCAAGTTTGGGATAATTATGCATAAAACTGCTGCCAACATTTATGTTTGAGTTTTGTGTGATCAAAAGTTTTCAATTTGTTTGTGTAAATAGCAAGGGGTGTTATGCTTGGTTCTTATGGTAAAGTTTGCCTAATTTTGTGAAAAACTGCCAATCTGTCTTTCAAAGTGACTGTAACATTCCTACCAGCAATAAATGAGAATGCCTGTTACCCCACATCTTCACCGACATTTGGTGTTGTCAGTTTTTTGAACTTTAGTCATTCTAATAAATGCAGAGTGGAATCTCGTCATTGTTTTTATTTGCTATTCCCTATTGACATATTAAGCATCTGCTATATGCTCATTTGCCATCTGCGTTACCATCTTCCGTGAGGTGTCTCTTCAGATCTCTTGCCCATTTTCAATTGGGTTTTTAATTTTCTTATTGTTGAATTTTAAGAGATCTTTGTATATACTTTGGAAAACAGTCCTTTATCAGGAAGGATGTATTTTGCAAATATTTTTCTATCATTCTATAGCCTATCTCCTCATTCTTTTCACTATTAACAGTGTCTTTTGCAGAACAGAAGTATTCCACTTTAAATTTCTTTCCCTCTCCTGCACTTGTTTTTCTGCATTTAAATAAGTATCAGAGGGTTTGTTTATGACTAATTCAACCCACAGTTGCCCTTAAATGGTGTAATCTCTCAAATGTTCAATACCTATCAACTTCATCTCCTTGAAGAAGCCTTTTCTAGAA
>PVHY01028482.1:0-15186 GCA_004024945.1 Uropsilus gracilis | reverse complement strand
TCTCAGCAGGGTCAGAGTCCCCTTTGCAGCTGACTCTTTTGTCTGCGAGAGCCTCAGTCCACTCTCCGGACTTTGGGATGGGCGCCGTTAACTCCACATGGGTTCCTTCCCCACCCCCTTTAGCAACTCAGTCCAAGCTAAAGTTAGGCTGAATAGCCAGGGTCCATACAGATGCAAATGGTCAGACTGCCTCCCTCCCAGGCTGTTTCCGTGACAACCGGGAGACTTTGGGATGGGCGCAGTTAACTCCAGGTGGGTTCCTTCCCCACCTGCAGCCAAATTTCTATGGTTTTGTTGTTGTTATTGTTGATGGTGGGGGTGGTTTTTTTGTTTAATTTATTCTCTTTTATTTTGTATGTGTGTGTATGTATATATATGTATGTATATATGTGTGTATATGTGTGTATATATATACACATGTGTATATATGCATATATACATATATATGTATATATGTATATGTATATACATACATATATATATACACACACACATTATTATGTACCCTGGGGTTTTTCCATTTCCTTAACACCTGTTAACCATCTTATTCTTTTTTGTTCTCTGCCTCCCCTGTTTTCTTCTCCCTCCTCCTCTTTCACTCTTTCAGTTCTGTTGGTTGTTTCTGATTTTTCTTACTTGTTTGCTTGTTTTCTTGCTGTATCCTTCATATAAGTGAAACCATCCTGTATTTCTCTTTTTCTTTCTGGCTTATTTCTGCTAATATAAGTCCTTTTAGCTCCATCCATGTTGCTGCAAATGACATATACTTGTCCTCCTTGGTTGTTGCATCATATTCCATCATGTATATACCACCTTTTTTTCAACCATTCATTGGTTTGGGGGTATTTGGTTTGTTTCCAAATCTTGGCAAATTGTAAACAGAGCTGCAATAAACATGTGCATATAGGTCCTTTTTAATTAGTATTTTCATGTCCTCTGGGTAGATTACCAGTAATGAGATTGCTAGGTTGAATGGTAATTCCACTTTCAATTGTTTGGAGGTCCTCCACACAGTCTTCCATAGTGGCTGGACCAGTTTGCACTCCCACCAGGTGTGTAAGTTTCTTTTTCTCCACATCTGCGCCAACACTGTTGTTGCCCATTTTTTTTATATGGGCCATTCTTACTGGAGTAAGATGGTATCTCAGTGTGGTGTTAATTTACATTTCCCTGATTATAAGTATGTGGAGCGTTCTTTCATATGCCTATTAGCCATCTGTACTTCCTCTTTGGTGAAGTGTCCTTTTATTTCTCCCATTTTTTGGCTGGGCTTTTTGCTCTGTTTTTGTTGAGTTGTAGGAGCTCTTTGTGGATCTTTGTTATCAGACCTTTGTCACTTGTCTGGAAGGCAAAAATTTTCTCCCAGTCTGCTGGGTTTCTTTTTGGTTTGCTTATTGTCTCTTTTGCTGAACAGAAACTTTTTAGTTTGATATAGTCCCAGCTGTTTATGTTTTCCTTCATTTTTTTTGCCAGCTGTAGTTGTTTCCAGAAATGGATTTCTGAAGTAAAATTCATGGAGGGTTTTGCCCAGGTTTTCCTCTATGTATTTTATGGTTTCAGGTCTCACATCTAAGTCTTTTATCCATTTTGAGTTGATTTTTGTACAAAGTGTGGGGGTATTATTTTGGCTTGTTTTTTGCAAGTTGTGGTCCGGTTTTCCCAGCACCATATACTGAAGAGGCTGTCCTTGTTCCAGTGTATGTTTTTTTGCCCCATTTTTGAAGATTAGTTGACCATATGTGTGTGGTTTCATTTCTGAGTACTCAATTCTGATCCATTGGTCTGTCTATTTTTGTACCAGTACCATGTGTTTTAATTATTACGATTTTGTAGTATAGCTTGAAGTCTGCGATTGTAATATTTCCATTCTTTTTTCTGTTTGTCAAGAGGGTTTTGGCTATTTGGGGTCATTTGTTATTCCATATAAATTTCAGCCATTTTTGTTCTATACCTATATTGTGATTTAAAGAATAAAGATAAATAAAATTAAAAAAGAAATCTCAAATGCATAATAAATACTTGAAATACAAAAAAAGTCTTTTAAAGAAAGGGGTAGTAAGAAAAATTGAACATTATCTTGATTTTTTTATAACATTCAGAAGTTATTTTAATTTTTTGTAGGAGATGATATTGTGTTTATATTTTTAAGGTAAGTTCTTATCTTTTAGAGATGCTTTCTAAAGTATTGATGGATAAAGGAATATGACATTTGGTATTTCCTTATGAACAATTGGAGAGAGGAAAAAGGTTGGAGGAAATAAGATTAGTAATGGTTTGATATTTGTTGAAGCTGACACTATTTTGCATAATTTTCAAATAATATCTTTCATGCCTTTTTAAAAAATTGCACATCACATGATGAAACACGTGAAACACATATCTAGAGATGCTCCAAAGCCTTATTATGAGCTTTTGTTAACAAGGGATCCTGAACTTAAACTTCATTAGTCTCATTAAATTAGTCCACAGATAAGCGAGGTACAGTTGCATGCAGCTAACTGGGGTACAGTTGCAAAAACTAAATGTTCCTGAAAATCATGCTTGTGTAGATATGAGTGTGTGAATAGGAACAAAAGACTGAAATAGGCTTGAAAAGGTTAGGAGACGTGGAGATTCAGACAGTAGGATGATAGATAAGGAGAACTAGATATGGAGTGAGTCAGAGAAATAGTTAGATTTCTATCCTCGCAGTTCTAGGGTTTTTGCTTTTTGCTTTTTTCACCACATTTAGTAAAAGAGAAAAATAAACAGGAAGAGGAGGTGGAGGAAGAGGTATATGGTAACAAGAAGATATGGGGAAGTGAGGGGGTAAGGAGGTAAAAAGGACAAAATGAGAAAGAAAAAGGGAGAGAAACACATGCACACAGAATAGGCAAACAGTAGGTGATGAATAAAGCACTTGGAGAGAGTTTCCAGAAGACAGGATCAAAACTGCTTGAGAACACTGAGAAGTCATGAATAGGCTACCACAATAGTCTTTCAAGAGGAAGCTCTTTAGTAAAGTAGTGTGTCCCAGTCCTAGTTGTAAGGGGTGAAAAATGAGTTGGCACATTCATGTCAAGTTTCACCACAGAGGATTGTAGTTTGTGTCCCCAGTGAACACAGTGTCAGCAAAAAGAAAGATGCTCCTGATGTATTTCAGCCTGTCAGTGCCTGTCATACATGTTGTGGCTTAACTCAACACAAGCACAAGTGGTAATGACTGGGACACATGGTCACCTCAGAACTCCATATGGTTTCTGTCTTTTTCTTTATGACTTATTTCTGTTAATATGATTCCCTCTAGGTTTATCCATGTTATCACAAATGCATCATATTTTTCAGTTTTGATTGCAGAATATTCCATTGTGTAAATATACCACTTCTTTTTCAACCATTCATCAGTTTTGGGACATTTAGGTTGTTTCCATATCTTGGTAATTGTAAATAGTACTGTGATAAACATCTGAGTAGAGGTGTCTTTTTGTGTTAGTGTTTTGGTGTCTTTGGGTAGATTACTTATAGTAGGATTAATGGGTCAAATGGTAGTTCCATTTTCAGTAGTTTCAGGGTCCTCCACACAGCTTCCCATAGTGAATGGACCAGTTTCCAACTCATCAGTAGTATAAGAGTATTCTCTTCACATCCATACCAGCACTTGTTGTTGCCCATTTTTTTTTTATATGGGCCATTCTTACTGGTGTAAGATAGCATCTTATTGTGATTTTGAATTGTATTTCCTGATTATTAGTGATGTTAAGCAGACACACAGACCAATGGAAGAGAACTGAATGCCCAGAAATAAAGCCACACGTGTACAGTAACTAATTTTTGACAAAGGGGCAAAAAGCATACATTGGAACAAGGGTAACCTCTTCAATAAATGGTGCTGGGTAAACTGGACTAACACATGCAAAAAAATGAATCTAGACTACTACCTCACACTATGTACAAAAACCAACTCAAAATGGATAAAAGACTGGGATGTAAGCCCGGAATCCATAAAATACATAGAAGAAAGCATGGGCAAACACCCCAAGACCTACATTTCAGAACCCCCTTTCACGACATATCCAAAGATGCTAAGAAAATGAAGAAAACATTAATAGCTGGGACTACATCAAAATACAAATCATCTGTACAGCAAATTAAAACAATAACCAAAACAAAAAGACACCCAACTAAATGGGAAAATTTTTTGCTCTCCATGCAAGTGATAAGGGTCTGATAACAAAGATCCACAAAGAACTCATACAATTTAACAGAAAACAAAGTGAAAAGCCCAGTAAAAACATGTGGAGAAAAACTAAAAAAATATTTCTCAAAAGAGGATATGCAAATGATCAATAGACATAAAAACAAACACCTAATTGGACTAAGATTAGCACCAACAGACTCTCAAGAACTAGACATCATCTGGCCAAGGAGGCACTGGGCCAAAGTCCAGAACCAATCAGATAAAGCTGGTTTTGGAGTTCTGCCAATCTGAAAAAGATACAACACAGAGTTCCCACCCCTCCGTTTTGAACAAATCATGTAAACCTCTGCTTTTTGTCCCCTTAGCACCAACCTGCTAGGGGCCCCTCTATGTTCAGAGAGCCTTTCCTTTTCTCCTTATCTGACAATAAACTTCTTGCTTTTTTTCCTAACTCTGATTTCGATTTTGAATTCTTTACTCAAAGAGACAGGGACCAAGGGGCTGGGTCAGGCCTCAATTCGTAATAGTAAGAGATCTTACCACTTTTTCTCCTCAGTTTAGGTGGGGTGATTTCTGCATCTCTCACTGATTGCCTGGATTTTTATGTCCAATGTTATGTGGCTCTCTGGATTTCCTTCAGGGACAAGGTTGATCAGAAGTAAAGCAAATTCTAATGAATGGAGTATGAAACAGAAGGGACAAAGGAGAGTGTCAAGAACCAGAAAAGGAATTTCTGGAAGCTGTGCTAGCAGGAGGTACATGGGTTTCATGTAATTTCTCAGCTGAAACATTTTTTCAATATCAAAAGATACTGAGTCCACTTTCTTTTTTTTTTTTTAAAGAAAATGTTCATGATATAGAATAGAATTTTCCTCCTGTGTGGGGTTATATTTGAGAAGCCTCTGGTAGCAGGCAGTCTGAAGGACACCCTGGAACTTTCATGTTGGAAAGGGATTCTGACATCTTCCTCACAAAGACAAACCAACTCTCATTGTAAACAAACTTTAATAGAATTTTATTCACAAAGAGTGAAGAGAAGAAAGATTAATCATTTCCTGATGAAACATCCAATTGCCCATTCCCTAGTGCATACATGTACAGACAAAAAGGTTGGTCTGAAGCAGTCACTGAGACTCAAAAGCTTGCAACAAGTGTAAGGCACCTTTTGGAGAAGTACCACAGCAAGGGGCAGAAGGATGCAGACAAATCTGGATCAAAAGGAGCAAAATCAAAGCACACTGTACAATATGGACCCTGCTATTGTCTGCCTCCCCTCATCTCTCACTCACATGTCTATTCCAAGTGTCTCTGCATATTTTGACTCCCTGTGACTCCTCCAAGTCCTCCACATACCTGGTGCAAGTTGAATTAAAAAGGCAAATCTGCATTTTTTTCTTCAAATATCTCGCTCCAGGAGAGAGACATCTTCAAATGCCCCTACTTCTCCTCTGTCTCTCTATGTATCTCTGGAACCCCTCTGCCTTAAATGTCCTAGGCTTCACTCAGTTATACCCACTCATTACATGGGACATGAAAACATCAAATCTTACTATATTTTTAGAGATACTGTTGTTACATCTGGAAAGACCAAGTGCAATATTGTTTTCTAGCTCTAATTTTCTTCAATATGGCTACTCTTACAGAAGATCTGATTCTTCATAGACACACATGCAGTAAATAAGGAAGAATAATATCTGACACTCAGGAATCCCAGAATCTTGCACTTAACAGCAGTGCAGTTAAAAGGGGGCTTCACATTTACTTTCATGTCCCAGGCTCTGTGCTTACTGCTTTATCTGACTCACCTCATTTATATCTCATAGCAGCATTCCCTCAGGGTTTTATTGACACTAATACATAGAAAGTTTCAATATCTTGCCTTGACTCATAGGGTGAAAAGTAAGTTTTTAAAAATTCTTTATCTTTTTTATTGATTTTAAAAACACACACATATACTTTACATAGTTGTGTACCCCAAGGTTCTCCCAGAACCCATGAACCATCATCCTGATCCCTTGTGCTCATTCCTCCCCTGATTCACACTCCCTCTCTTCCCCTCCCTTGCTGCTTGTTTCCCTCCCTTGCTGTTTGTTTTGCTATAAATAGCTTATTGGTTTTAACTTTTTCTTGGTCTTTCATTTGGTTTCTCTATATCCCACATCTAACTGGGACCATCTGCTATTTCTCCCTTTCTTTACAGCTTATTTATTCCTTCTGTTTCCATCCATGTACCACAAGTAACATAAATTTGTCTTTTTGATTGCTGAATAATATTCCATTGTGTAAATATACCAGTTTTTTGAACCATTTATCTGTTTTGGAACATGTGGGCTATTTCCAATACTGGCTATTGTAAATGTGCTCCAATGAACATAGGAGTACAGACAGTTAAGCTCCTAAAGGCTACTTGTGCTGTCCAGTCCACTTTGGGAAAAGCAGGTCATTACTGGGTAATTTCAAGCAGGAGAAACTGAGAAACCAAGAAAACACGGATGTTTTAGACAGAATGGGGTTTGCGGAATAGATGGGCATGTATCTCCTTTCTGTTTGAGTCCCTTTTGCACTTATTCCTTAAAGCCACTTCCCCTGAGAATCTTAACAATAAGTCAATATAGTAAGGAGATGGTAATTTGGGGATCCTACTGGTGGCAGATCATGTGTTTATTAACCCATATATGTGATATTTATGTAGTGGGCTTTGTGGTATGAACTAATAAAGTTGCTTTGTCATAGGGGCTATGATGATGAAAATCATAGAGTATCGTCTGCATGAACCAGTAAAGGAGACAGTTATAATTTGCCGTTTTAATTTTGCAATTATATATGTGATGTTATGGTAGGAAGGACAATATAACACAATAGTAGCATAAGAAGAAACCTCCAGTTTTAGGAAGTCAGGAAATGGGAGATTATAAAGAGAAACAGAGGGTAATAAATAAAGAGTTCAGGGTATGGAAGCTGGAATATTTGAGAAAGTCTGTCTTGTGTGCCCAGGTGCAGAAGCAAGAAGCAAGGACCTCCCTAGTCTAAGGAAACAAGGAACAATGACTTGTCAGGCAGCAAAACTTGTGTCTCACTAAGGAAATTATTGTTCAGTAGTACACTAAGTAGAATCCTAGAAATTCATCATCTTTCTTTTATAGTTGGTTCTTTTCTTCCAGTAGCCACAACTTAAAAATCTGTTTTCTGAGACATGAAAACCCTCTTAAGCAGCCTTCCTAGCTCTCCAGTTTCCTCTCTTGAGAATATCACCTGTCACTGACCCTAGGTTACAGAAAACCAGATTTATGTCCACATTGACAAGTGCATATCCTCCATGACTTACAATCCTACAGTTTTTCTGTTCACTGAAGCCTTCTCTATCACTTTTATGCTAGGTTATCAGTTATTGATAGTTCAGCTTGCAGATTCTACCTCCTCTTCCAGGGAGTTTTCCTAAGTTTATTATTGAATTTGAATAGCAGCCACTTCCTTTTAAGCTTTATCATAGGACATTTGTGTTGTAAATTACCAATTCATAGAAGTGTAGGTTTTATTTCTGAACTGTCCATTCTATTTGATCTGTGTGTTTATACCCTACTGTCTGGGTTACTATTGCTCTGTGGTATAAATTGAAATCACAGAATGTAATACCTACATTCTTTTCTCTCAGAGTTTCTTACACTATTCAGGGCCTTTAATGGTTCCATACAAATTTCATTAATATTTTATGTATTTCCTTGAGGAATGCTATTGGCATTATTTGATAGGGAATATATAGGCATTATTGACATTATTTGATAGGGAATATACTAATCAATGAGTATAAAGTAACTTTTCATTTCTTTGTGTTTTTGGTTATTTCTTATAAGAATGTCTTATAGTTTCTTGCTGTAGAACACTTTCATCTCCTTTGATAAGTTTGGTATTTAATATTTTTGCATTAAATTATTAATACCAAATTAATGGCATTTAATACCAATTAATGGTATCAAATTATTAAATACCAAGGTATTTTTATGTAGATGAGTGTTCATTTTTGTTTTATTGAACATTAGAAATATCCCTTCAACTTTTGATTACATTTATTTTTCAGAGAATACACTTTCATTAACTTAATTGATGTTTGACCCTGAATATGTGATAAGAACGCTTTCACTGAAGAAGTGAAAGCTGATATTTTGTCAGAAACTCAGTTTTTGGTATATTGCCTCTACTTAAATTAGGGGAACTTGTATTTCCTTTCACTAAAATCACAGAAATAAAAATTAACAAACTGTCACTTAAACAAAAGAAGATATAATTTTTTGGATAGGAATTCTTTTTGACACAGTAACACCTTAGGTAT
Organism: Uropsilus gracilis; assembly: GCA_004024945.1. NCBI lineage: Eukaryota > Metazoa > Chordata > Mammalia > Eulipotyphla > Talpidae > Uropsilus > Uropsilus gracilis. The sequence goes on along the minus strand of PVHY01028482.1, from coordinate 6,682 downwards.
TGGTAAATGTTGGTTCTAACTAATAACTTTGGCATGCTGAATGTATATAAACTTGGATTGTCCTCTTTTTGGAATCATAACTCTCAATGACCAATCTCAAATCTACTATACCATAATGTAGAAGAAGACAAAGGGGAAGAACATCTTTATTTTAACAAGTTAATTTTAATGTACAGCTGGATTGAGGACCACAGGTGAAGTTCATTGGAAAAAGAACTGTATTCTGTTCTTGGAAATCTTATAAGAAAACTCAAAATCAGATATTAAATGGTTTGGAATTTGATATACATGTATGTTACCAAGCTAGGAAGGATTTACTTAATTATTCCTACTTTAAATTGTCTTATTTTTAAATGGTTATTAAAGAAACCATTATTTGGCTTTAAAAGCAGAGCTACTATTTTTTTAACCATATGGTTCTTCAAATATAAAAATGTATTGTATTTGTTCCTGTGCTATTATACAGAGGTAGAAAAGAATACAAGTTGGAAAAAGAAAATATAAAGTGCTACTCTATAAACCTTCTATCTAATAGATTATGTGTGGATTTTGTGTAGTTCCCTGTGAAGCTGCAGTTCAAATGAATAAACCTATTTAGCAGAATAAGTTCAACTGTGCAACGACACATTCTCCCTCTGATGGGGTGTTCACTGTAATAAAAGATACAAATAAAGATTACTAATATGGATTCAATTTGTTGGCATTTGTTGCTTCTCTGCCTTTCACCATCTAATAATTTGTAACACTGAACAATATTTTCAAGTTCCTAATATATTCATCATGTCCATGTGCTCCTTGCAATTGTGAGCAACATTAGGCAGATACACAGGATTTTGAACATCAGTGAAGGGGCTGTAAACTGTGGTTGTTGACACCACCTATTTTTGAAAATTAAGTTTTATTGGAGCATAGATATTCTCATTTTCTTGTATCATATGCCCATGACTACTTTTATATTAATGGCAGAGTTGAGGCATTGAGACATTTATAACCTACAAAGTGTGAATTCTTATTACCTAATTTTTTTCTGAAAAAGTAGCTAGTCATTGCTATGAACACTAAAGACTTAGTTTTTGGTGAAAAACTTTAGCTTATCATAAATAAAGAAAAACTAGTGAGGTATATTTTATTTCTGGTTTGAAAATAACTGCTTTAAGCACATAAATTACATCCCTATGACTTTTGACAATGAGAATGAAGTCTACATCAATAAGTAGTACACAAAACATTATTTTGTTCTGTGTCTGAAACAATTGCTTTCTCTTTAGGTGAAAACCAGAAATGTTCTCAAATAAGACTAAGAAGGAAGAGATGTGGGAAAATCAGGTGAAAGGGCTAAATTGTGTGGTGAAAAATAGAATTGATACAGGTTGATGCAGTTAAAAATTGTGTTGGCTCACCAGCCAGGAGAAATCACCCTTGGTAGCCAAGTCCAAGGATAGTTTATCTTGTCTTGGTCATCTTAAAGCAGAAAGCAGTTTCAAGACTTTTGCTTAAAAATGCCTCAGTAAAAAATAGTCATGGGCTTAAAATGGACAAATCTTATAATGTGCCTATTACTTTGAACTGTTGTTATGTACTTAAAATGGGTGAACTTTGCAATGTTCCAATTGTTTTGTATTCTGTGGCCATGCAATGAAAATCCTTACATGCATTTTGGTTATGTGTTCATAGGAAAGTATTTGACTATGTCAGTATGTATACTGGTTGGTAAAAAGAAATGTAAAAAGCCTGGTATACTGCCAGAGCAAATTCAGTATGTATGCCAGAAGTCAAATTTACAGTTTGGAAATTCAGAAAAAAGCAATAAGCTATTCAACACAGATTGGATATATAAGCAGCCATGACTGTCTGAATACATGTCAGGCACCCACTGGGATTCTGCAGGTTTAATGGCTTGGTTTTTCCCCTCTCAGATACTTGATGTTTTAAAAAATGCTTTAACTGGTATTAATGTAACTGCATATTTTGCCTGCTCACATGTAATGTTTTTGCATAATTGTGTGAAAAAAGCTTGAGTTTACAATTTATAGATATAACTGTATATCAGATCAGAATGGGGGAATGAAACAGGGTACTGACACAGTTAAAAATTGTATAGGCATCAAAATGCCCTGGTGGGTGGTGTCTGAGAAAAAGATGTGTGAGAAGTAGTGGGAAGTGCCAAAGGGCACGTAAAAAGAGAGGAAGGAAGGAAGAGACAAAAATGGTGGACTGATAGAATAGACTGATGTGACCTGACAGGGGTAGCCCCCTGGAAAAGTGAGCTGGTGGTGGCAAGTAGCCACATGGTGGGAGAGTAACTGGTAGAGATGTAGTTAGTGTGGAGTTGGATGCCAGAATGGCAGATGGGGGGTGAGACCAGGGGCTGCTGAAGGCAGGCCTGGTGGATTTGGCCAGATGCCACTGAAGGTGAGCCTAGTAAAGGAAATGCTTTGAGCTACAGTAAAGCAAAGTGGCATATTTGAAAAGCTGATATGAGATCAACATTTTATTGAAGCAGTTTGAAGAGCCTTGGAAAAGTGGAGCAGCACAGCATACTGGACAGAGAAGCAAAGAGAAGATGGTGAAGAAGGACTGGACTTTGCTGGGTGCCTCAGGTTTGGAGGGGGCACCATCTTGGACATGTGTTTGGGACTTTCAGATTAAATGGCACTTGGTGAAATAACTGGCCACTTGTGGCATTAAGGCATTTTCATTTCCCTTTTTAATAAAACCCTGTTGTTTATATTGCTTTGTTACTCTGGCAACTGCTACATGTGGGTGATGTGGACCTGTAACTTGTTGGTTAGAGGCTTCTGCCCATTTTGACATGATTTCAGAATGGTACTTTTAGTGGTGAACATGAAGCCATTGCCTCAACAAGGGCAATATCATTTGCTCATAGAATTTAAGCATTTGCTGCCATTAACTGTGCCTGAAAAACACAGAGGTAAAAGATGGCCTAAACCAGATAAGGGTACTTCCTTTACTTTGTTGCAGATCTTGGGTGTGTGAGGGGAAATGGGAGCTCTAGTTTCAGGAGGTGAGAGGGAAGATTTAAAAATAAAAGGAGTAGAGACTGAGACACAGACTTTTGGGAAGGAGAGCATAGGTAAGTTCAGAGATCTCAGAGGTTTCGTATTCTGGAGGTAAAAGAACCCAGAAGCTAGTTTTTTGAGGCTCTCTTGGCATTCAGCCCCAAAGGGTCGGGAGCTTTGTGAAGGCAGAGGAGAGAAAATCCTGATGGAGTGCTGAGCCACCATTTAACCAGGATAGACCCAAACTGAACCTCATGTTGGCAGAATTCACCTGATGCTGATTGGGATGATGGAGGACCAAAAAACAAGAATCTGACTTGGCAATTTTGGGCTGAGGTACACTAGGACTGAGGTAAACTCCATTCAGATCACTGAGGAGCAGAAGTGGGGTTTCTTTATGTTTGGGATACTTGTGAGGGTGTGGACTACTAGAATTTTTTAGTTTATTTTTCCCTTATATGTAAATACACCTCTGTGTTTACCCTTATTGCTAAGGTTTGATCTTTGGGCAACTACTTACAGGCAGGTGGGAAAACCCTCAGTTACAAAAATCAAAAGGGAGTATTCCCATACCCCTGGCAACAGTTTTTTTCCCCAAAATACTTATACCAAAGGTTTAGCAACTGCTCTTGAGCTTGAAGGTGAATAATGCAAGATGAAAGATTCCCGGACTGGTCTCCCACAGGCAGTTCCATCCTGTCAGAGAGTCACCAATAAAACTGTTTAGTCTAGTGTCAATTAAAGTTCTAAAGTGTCTCTTTAAGGTTAGAAGTTGGAGGAAATAAGCAGGAAGGGAGTATTTCCTTCTTTAGCCTATTTGTTTATAATTCAACTCCTACTCATGTAATAGTTTCTTCAGTCTTTCTATGGATATTTTGCAGTTTCTAGATAACTGTATGAGGTAATTTGCTATGTCTTGAAATCCCTTGGAGAAGATTGCCCGTTTCAGTGCTCAAAAATCACATTATATTCATGAGAAAATGAAAAAACACTAACTTCACTAAGAATCTAGGACGGTTGTTTCTGACATTGAAACCCATTGTACCCTTGTCAGAGAGATGATCAACTATATGTTAAAATTTTTATCTAGAGACAGACTTTTAACCAGGGACTGTGGTTTAACACTGGGAATGCAAGTGGGAAAAACTGCTCACAGCTCAGAGACCTGAAGTCGTGTGCACCCCTGTTGCCCAGGTAACCAACCCTTGGGCTAGGAAGGGTCCGGTGCTTGGACAGACTTAACCAGGGACTGCAGTTTAACACCAGGAATGCAAGCAGAAAAAACTGCTCTCAGCTCAGAGACCCAGAAGCACCGGTGCCACACACGGCACCAGCACATACTAGGGAACCAAGGACATTGACTAATCAAGTGTGTGAAGAACCCTAACCAAAAAGGTTTCTACAACAAATCCTAGACACATCACCAAATAAAGGCACACACTCGGGGGCACCAAAAAAACATTTAAAACACATCAATCTAAAAGAAGAGAAAGAAAGAAAAAAGAATATAGGCAATACAATAGAAAACTACATATATGCACCACCTCCTCTGACTGAAAAAGAAATTGTCCTCCAAAATACCTAATGCAAACAAGATATATCCACCACAGCAGCAAAGGCACAGAGGCAAAAATAACCACAATTCGGTCAGCTTCACCATGCCATTTAATTCAAAAACAGCAGTGAATCAATACATAGAGCAAGTCTGAAGAGAAAACACAGAAAGAAGGAAAATTACAAATACTCAAGCAAGCCCTAAGAAGAATAATTCATCACCAAAGGATAAACAACCTGTGGAAACCAACATGGAGGACATGGAAGAAATGTTATCTATGTCAGACAAAGAATTCAGAATCTATTTGTTAAAAGCATTAAAAGAGGTAAGGGAAGATGGAGAAAAAAGGGAAAGCAAGAGGTCAGGAACTTTCAATGAGCTAAGAGAAGAATTAGAAAAATATAAAAATCAATGCAACAAAATGAGTAATATCATCTATGAACAGAAGAATGAGATTAAAACTTTAAATAAGAAGCTGACCGAGATACAGTTTCTAAGAGGAGCAATAGAAGAGCTCAAAAATGCAGGGAAAAGCCAGGAAAGCAGATTAGAAGAAATAGAAGAGTGAATTAGCACACTTGAGGACACAGAAGTAGAGAGGATGAAGAAAGAAAAAGAGAGAGAAAAACAAAGTAAGAAGACAGGAGAAAAAATCCAAGATCTGTCAGACACCCTAAAGAAAACAAATATAAGAGTAATTGGAATCCCAGAAGGAGAAGAGAAAGACAATAGGATCTGAAAGGCTTTTAATGAAATAATGGAGGAGAATTTCCCAAATCCGAAGAAATGAAAATAAGACATCCAGGAAGCAAAAAGCATAACAAACTACTTTATGAAAGAAAAAACACAGCAAGACACATCATAGTAAAACTCTCAAGAGCCAAAGATAAAGAAAAAATTATGAGATTAACGACAGGAAACAGATAACCTACAAAGGAAAACCCATTAGACTGACCAGATTTCTCAGAAGAGACCCTCCAAGCAAGGAGAGAATGGGGCCACATCTTCAAAACACTCCAAGACAAAAAGTGCCAGCCAAGAATACTCTACCCAGCAAAACTGTCCTTTCTTTATGAAGGAAAAATTAGAGCCTTGTCAGACAAACAAAGCCTCCAGAAATTTACTACCACCAAACCTCCACTCCAAGAACTTCTGCAAGAAGTCCTAAGACCAAAACCCACAGAAGAATTGAAAAGAAAGAATAATTAAGAAGAAGAAGAAACTAAAACAGAACCCCAAATGACCACCAGGAACCCAATGATAGAACTTCAAACATCAATAATTACTCTAAATGTCAATGGACTAAACTTATCACTCAAAAGACACAGAGTTGCAGACAGATTAAAAGACAGGACCCAACATTCTGCTGCCTCCAAGAAACACATCTGATACCAAAAGATAAGCACAGATTGAAGGTAAAAGGATGGAAAACAATTTTACAAGCAAATGGGCCCTCCCAAAAGGCAGGGGTAGCCATTCTTATAGCAGACAAAGAAGACTTGAAAATAAAAAAAGTGACAAAGGATAAAGAAGGTCACTACCTAATAGTTCAAGGGTCAACCCAACAAAAAGACATGACAATTATCAACATATATTCACCAAATATATTCACCAAATATATATTCATATATTCACCAAATATATTCACCAACATATATTCACTATCAGAACTGAAAATAAATATTGGCCAAAACACATATGTTGTAGGAGATTTTAATACCCCACTCTCAATAAAGGACAGATCAAAAAAATAAAAACTACATAAGGAATAAGGACACAAAAGCCTTAAAAGAAGACCTAGACAAAATGGACCTATTAGATATCTACAGGACACTACACCCACAAGGGAAAGACTACACCTTCTTCTCAAATGCACATGGATCATTCTCTAAAATTGACTACATACTAGGCCACAAGGCAAACTTGAATAAATACACAAAGATTAAAATAATACCAACATTCTTCTCAGATCATAAAGGCTTCAAACTAGAAAACAACAATGAAAAGAAAGCAAGAAGAGCATCCAACACTTGGATACTGAACAACAGGTTACTAAATGAAGAATGGGTAATTGAAGAAATTAAAGAAGAAATTAAAGCCTACTTCA
>PVHY01028481.1:0-15191 GCA_004024945.1 Uropsilus gracilis | reverse complement strand
TGGCCAGCGTGGAGAGTGTGGCGTTGTAGCAAGGTGCTGTGGGGAGCTGGTACCTAGAGACGGCCAGCGATTTGGAAGGCTGATTTCTTCATCAGCCACCGTGGAAGAAGCTTGAAGCACCTGGGAGAAGTCGAGCAGCGTGGGACACCGAGAGAAAAGAAAGGAAAGAGAAGACGCCGGCGAAAGGACTGGACTTTGCGAAAGTACCTTCCTCTGAGGTTCAGAGGGGCAAAGGAACCGTCATTGATTGGACTGTGCCTTGGGGACCTTTGGGTCTGAGAATGGTGACTGGGGTAAGATAACGGCTTTCACGACGTTTTGTTCTCCCTGTTCAGCTCCCTTGTTAATAAAACCCTCTTGTTAATCGGTATTTGGAGTGGCAACTGCTAGGCGCAGGTGAAACGAACCTTGGTGTTTGCAATTTGGAGGCTTTTGCCTCGTGTTTCGACCCGATATCACTTGTGAACTTGTTAAATTTCAAACTCAGGAACTCAGTTCAAAATACTACCTCCTCTCTGTTCCCAAAACTAACAGTTACCTCAATTCAAGGGCTTAAATACTACATTCTAATTGGTTGTTTATAAACTATAAGCTCTTTGACGATGATAAACTATAAGGAGTTTATCATAGTTGCTCAATAATTCTTGAAGAGATTTTAATTTTTGTGCTTTTCTGTGATTTTTAGTTTTTTTCATCAAATATGTATTACTATTATAATTATCTAAAGACTGAATGTTTCAAAATAAAGTCACCAGACTATAAGCTTTCTAGGGACAAGAACTATCAGTAACATATTTTTTATTCTCTACTGTGGTTATAATTATAAATAAGATATTAAAATAATCATTTAAAACTTATAGGTTTGAAGATAAAACAGAATATATGTGACTGTCAAATGTGTATTACATGTAGTAAGTGCTAGTAAAGAAGGAAGAAATAAATGTATTTTAAACTTGTTGGAAAGATGAGGCAGAAATATGACAGGAATCTAACAGAGAACATTCCCAGGTAAAAAATAGATGCAGAGGTACAAAATTTGGGGGGGTGTGTTTAGAGAGAGAGGGGAAAAAAGGAGGTTGGATATTCAGGGCAGAAAACAGAGAAAAGGTTAATAGAGCATAGAAAATCTGATATCAAAATAGTAAGCTTAAACTTGTTCTGATGGGTAAATTAGACTCAAGTGTTTGGTCACGGGGAAAGCGAGCTTCACAGAGTACTTAGGAAGATTAACTGGGAGTGCAGAAAGAAGGAACAGCCTAGAGGGAGGAAAGCCAATCAGTTTCTTATTTCAGGAATTCTGCTGGGAGATAATTAGTACCTGGCCTAAGGGGTATTAAAAGGCAAATCATCAGAATGTGATAATACATTCAATGTTATGCTTTGAATAAAACAAGGCAGCTACTTAGCTGAAAATGGGGAGCTGAATGAAAACCTACTTGGTTGTGGGTGCATCATATTTAATTTTTCATGTATCTATTCAGTGCCATGTTTAAGTATCCTTTAGATGCTACAAACTGCCAGAACCAGATGTATTGAAGAGCTTCCAATTTATATCTAAGAAAGTAGACATGGAGTTTACTATCACAGACTATCACTGAATTTGTAAAGAGTAACAGAGTTCTGAAGGTTGGAGTTTAAAAGTGAGAAGCAAAGGGCTACCACAAACAGCATTTTGGATAGAGTTAAAACAGGAGACAGAAACATTCAGTGGAAACTGCACGGTTTACTTCATTAACTGTCACCTTCAGAGAGGCACAATGACCAGAATTATTTTCCTTGTTAACTACTTGCTGAATGGAGTATTATTGTTCAGTTTTATGTCCCTACTCTGAAAAACATATTGAAGATAAAAGATCATCCAGGGAAGCAGGTATATACACGAGGCCCATATAAACAAAGGTCATAGAACTATGGATTAACCTGAAGAAGAGACGCTCAGTAAGAATTTGATTATTGTTTTCAAATATTTGAAGGGCTGAAAGAGAACAGATGTGTTTGTTGTAATCTGGGGTACAGACACAGAAAGGAGTAACAGAATGCACAGAATAAGCAGAATAATGAATAAATAATAAAAAAAGGAATAAGAAGTAATTTAATAATACTTCAAATAGATAGTTAACTCTTAAGACATATAATTAATTTGTGCCAGGTACAATCTAAGCACTTTATAGATATTAACTCATTCAACTCTCTCAACAGCTCTATGAAGTAGATACTATTTTATTATCTCTTTTAAAATGAGGAAAGAGAGTTCAATCAATTGTCCTAAGTGATAGTAGAGCTAGGACTTGAAGGTAGACAATTTTGTTCTAGAGTCTACTATTCTGCCTCAAAAGAGTGAGGCAGCTGTTTTTGAAAGATTAACTTTACAAAATAGGGGAAAGGTAAGCCTAAATACTACCTACAGTGCTTTAAAACTCATCTGTAGTGCAGAAACACTTGTATATCCCAAACCTAGAAAACTAAACAGCTCTATTAAAGGTAAATAGAAAGAAATAAAATGAAAAATATAAATTTACTGTAATATAGTAGTAACCCATATTAAAAACCAGTTAAGAACAGAAAATGCACTGTAAATAGAGCAATAAAAGAGAAATTGCTGTGCATACGCTTAACTTTAAGGTAAAAGACACTGCACACTGTCAATACAGAATCCTGCTGTCTAGCCCGTCTAACAGTAAGACAGGATGTTAACATGTCTGAACCCATGCAAATCTTTTTTCCAAAGAGGCATTTACAACTTTAAATTATGGTTATGTTGTCAAATGGCAACAGGTGGGAGCTTTCACATGCCAAAAGCACTACAGAAAAGGAAAAGAAAGTTTAGATAGGACAGCAATCTCAGGCCTGAGTAAATAAGCACCATCACAGAAAACGGGCTGACTTAATTACCCCTTGGTAACTTGCTATGTATAATACATGCACCCACAACTTGTTAATTCTTGAATGGTCTGCCAAGTCCTGAATCTAGTATTTCAATTTATAATGCTCCAATTAAATACTTCTAAGGAAAACTAGAATAGTTTTGTCAGACTCTAGGAACTAATTTCCTGTAGGGCTTTGATTATCTAAGAATTATTAGGACAGTGATATTTAACCTTTAACATTTAACTCCTTTGTTATCAAATGCTACCATGTAAAATAGAAAGCAGTTTCAAGGAAGTTGGGTTGACAAAAACACTACCTTAAGTTTTCTTTAATTTTGCAACCTAACAATGTCTTAGTGGACAGAATCCAAAAACAGCTGGGATATAGTTCAACTGGGATGAAAAGTAATATAATTTAAGTGTCTCAAACAGCACCATCAAAAATACTGAGATTACAAGTAGCTTGCTTGCATACTGGAAAACAAGGTGATCATGCAATATTTACCTTCCCATCCAAAAGCTAGCCTGACAAGATGTTACAGATGAAGCGTTTTCATCAGGGTCTTCAGAACTGGAGCATTGTGCTAAAACTCCTACTGCTTGACTTGTGATATCTTTATAAAGCTGAATAAACTGATACAAATTCATAATCCGTGATGCTTCCACAATGCCAGTGCTTTTGTTAATCTAAAAACAAAAAGAAAATGAAAAAGATAATCATTTCATTTATCATTTTTCCCCAGTAAAGGGAATAGTCAAATATCCTATGAAATTAAAGTTTTTAAGGTTTGTAAATGGCCTAACCAAACAAGCAAGAGTCTGAATAAATGAAAAATGTTATGTTCCCTACATTTGTGGTATTCAAAATTAATTTTGACTTCCTTTGAAACTTAAAAATAACCTTGTATAGTTAATTAGGCATTACCTTATTTAGAGTTAATAATATTAGGCAACTTTTTCAGACTTAAATGAATTTTAGAGATCAGTATTGACAATTCTTTTCAGTTTAATTTCTTAAAGGGTGTATTTGAATCCAACTACCACATGCTATTCTACTACTACTGAAAAAAGATTGTTTTCTTATCTAGTGTCCTATTGAGATTATTTCTATTTTACATTAAAGTTCTATTTTACATTAAGTTCTATTTTACATTAAAACTTTCAAACTAAAGAAAGAAAATTATACTAAAGTAAATTCAAACAAAGAGTGGTTAAATTTTCCCATGGAGACCGACCATTCTAAAGCCTCAGCAAAAAACTCAATCTGAAGTGGAACCTGAAGCTTGGAGGATGTACTTTCTTCCCTCTATCTTACATTCTTAATGTGAGGAGCTAATTGGCAAGCAGCTATGCTAACCACTACACCACCAACGCTCAGGCATGAGGAGCTATTTGGGGGTAAATGTGGAGTAATAGATTAAGGAGAAATAATATTGCTTTCCTTAGATTTGGGGAGTTATGGAGTGGTGTATATATGCTTTATATGCTTTTCTGAAATGACCAAATGCTGTGCTCCATTTGCAAACCAGAAAAGTCACTGCAAACGAGATAAGAAAAACCTCTCTCATTAACCAGTTCCCAAAAACCTAGGAACTAATTTACTGCAATGACCTTCTGAGACTACACTAGTGCTGCTGGCTTTCCCTAAATCAGAGATAGCGACCACCTGCCTACACTCCCCCTTTCTCAATTATTCTTAAACTTTAAAATGTTAATTATCACTCAGGTTTATTTGTCTTCTTTGGAAGTCAACAGGCCCTCACCCTGTGTCCCTATATATACCCCTATCTTTTGTTAATAAAATTGTCTCATAGTCCCTATCTCCATTTGACCCCCGGCTGTGGCTAAGCAATCTCTCCTGTCAATTCATTTCTCCTCGTACCTTGCATCTGGCAGCCAACAACCAAAACCAGTATGTTTGGGGAGACATATTTCTGGAGAAACTGATAAGTGACAGATTAGAGATGTAAAAGACTTTCCTTCCTTTAAGTATAGGAGATGGTGTGGAAGACCATGGGAACAGAAAAATGAAATCCATTAAGTGTAAATGGAATATCAGGTTAACAAATTAAATTTAATTAATTAAATTAAATACTATCAGAAAATATTTAGAATGAAATGAAGAATTCAAGTACAGTTGTCTTTAAAACTGGATAGCTAGCTACTGTGGAGGAAGGGGCAAGAAATGAAGAATGGTGTTTTTCAGAAATGACCTTTGCTACTAGAGTTCTTAAATTCATCCATGTGTCTTTTGAAGTTGACTCTCAAATAGTCCTGAAAGATGATATGCAGTGTAAATTTGCAGTTGATAGGAGATACTGAGTCTATTTGAGTTCAGGAATAGAAGTATAAATAACAAAATATAGTTGAATTTTGTGACAAAAATTCAATTTGTATTCAATCTGTACTAACTTTTAACAAGTTATCCACTGTATGAAGTTAGGCTGCTACCCACACTAGTATATTAGCTACTTCTGTGGTGAATGACATGAAAAATTTTTGAATGTTGGTAGGTGGACATTTGGCAGTTATTACATCTCTCTTTTTTAAAATAATCAACTAAGCAAATGTTCAATGTGGCTAGGCCCAGCTGAATGTTATTAAACTATACTGTGCGTTTTCTCTATATTAAATGTAAATTTTAACAGGCATCTTTGAACTTTGGATACTTAGCTAAATCTGAAATTAACATATCTGTCCTTTTTCTTCTGACACTCTTTAAAGTTCTTTTAATATTTAAATGGAATAGAACATCTATCCATAATCCATTTGGTCAACTATTCATAATCAGTCCTACTTAAAGCATGGTAGTGGTAATCAACTACTGTGACTTATTATTTGGACATGGTCCCCAGTGTCCAAGACACAGAGGGAAAAGAATTTCCTTACCCAGGACTTGGGTTAATCTGAAATGCAATTCAGAGCATTCATAAATGACTAATTTATTGTTTTGATACATATGCTTTTATTCTTTGTTTTACTGCATGGATTGACAAAGAAAGAGATCTAATACAATTTATTTCTTCATTTTCACCATAAGGTTTATGGCCTTAAAAAGGTTAAGAACTGCCTATGTTAAGAGATCCATCAGTCAATAAGGCTTTCTGGTACCCTATGACTTCAAGAGTTAGATTTTAGCATGATTGGTATATTCAAGTATCTAAAATTTAAAGATGAAGAAAAAAACTGACTTGACAGTGAAAAATTGACCCTAAAAGTAAAAATTACTTTTAAAAAAGGCAAAAATAACAAATATTTCTGATGGATTTCTGAATGAAATCTGAGTTCCAAAAAGAAATGATTTCCTAATATAATTTTAATTTTTAAGGAGTCAACTTACAGCTAAATAGTTTAGGATTTTATAGTCAGCTAAATGCCAAAGAGAGGTAAAAGGACAAGTGTTTACTACCACCTTTCTTGAGGTAAAAATCTGCTATATGGTAATTATAAACCAATGAGATTCAAAGAGCTAACCTGGAAGCAAGAACAGCTTCAAACTTTGTTTTACAATTATTCCACTATAATAGATTAGACTGCTAAATACAGTACTAACTACCAGAATAGTTTAAGTTCAGACTTGGAAGTCTCTATCAGTCTCACCTTGGTACAGACCACTCGTACAACCACTTTCCAAAAGGCAGAGGAATCAGATCCAGGTTGTACCTCAAAGAGAAGATGTTTTTCCTGGCCAGCAGCTACCTTAGCAGTTCTGAAAAGATAGACACATTTGCTAACTTTATGAAAAGTCATATAATGAAGTTATAAAAGCAGATTCGAGAAACACTTTAAAACAGAAAAAAAAAACACATAAAGACAAAGAATTAACAAAGGTAGTAATAATCAGATTTTAAAAAGAGATGTTTTGATTATAAATATAAAATTATATTCCAATGTTTTTAAAGTCAATAGCATAGTGAAATGGTATTTATAATCTTTTTTATCCTACTTGTATTTCAGTGGTCTTTTAATTTCTAACAAAATACATTTAAGAAGAACATGCCTGAGAAATAAGTTTAACTAGTTTCATTTATTTAAGTCTTTCAGATGGATATAAAGTGCAGGAAAAAAAATCTCACTCTTGCTTAGGTCTTTATTTAAGCAACTACAGTAATACATCTCTTTGAATTATTTTTCTAATCTGGGAGTAGATTAAGGAAATGATTTTGAGACACTTTATAGATTTACTCTCTTCTCCTAGCAGAGTAATTCTAGGTTTTCAACATAAAAGCAACACTTTCAGTAGATAATTCAGTATCACTGGTACAATGCCAATTTAAATCAATTCAAGGACATAAGCATTATAATCCCTTTTCATTACTAACATTTTTCTCCAAGTCCCAGTGGAGATGACACTCAACTAAATGACAAATAGCTAAATAAATCGAGGCCCATTGAAAATTAAGTAAGTAGCCACTGGTATCAAAGCTAAGAATTTAGCTGTGCTAGTTTTAGTTTGGTTTCCAGCTATGAAGTCAAGAGTTTTCTGTACAGGTTTAATTTTATAGTTCTTAGAGGGGACTGCATTTGTGAAACACTATCTGGAGCAAATCAGGTCACATATCTCCTATGTTAAATAAAAGGAAGATATTGTTTATCATAACCTCTGTATTACACAGTAAGTTTAGTTCATGGGTGCTTTCATAGGGTCCATTTTATCTGGTATCTTTAGGCCAAAGATAACTTTTATAGAATAAGGTAGGTTTAAGTACATAAATTGAAAAACTCTTAAAGGATAGCAAAGATTGCTGATTACTCTTTATAAGAAAACAATAAAGTTTTCCTCTTATAATACTAATAAATTGTTGATCTATTTTTACTCCTTAAGAATATCCCAAAAGTAATGCTTCAAATACTACCATTTTTATGTTCTAAAAAAAACACCCCAAAAGCAAAATGCTATTTTTTTAAACTCATAAACTCTTTTTAACATAAAAGATTAGACAATACACAAATGTAAAAATCTCCATTCAGTGCTTCCTTTTTCTACCAATTCCCCCAAAGACGTAGTATATACCTTTTAGTTAATTTTCTATGTATTCATATATATATATATATATATATATATATATATTTATTTATTTATTTTCATATATGATCCAACAATATATCTAGGGATTTTCTTACATGGAGGAGATTCAGTATTCTTATAAGGAATGGTCTCCTAAAATGACTTTAAATTTTAAGACATTTTATTCTTCATGACTGGTTAATAATGGCAGGCTCTAGCCATGTTCACAAAAATTCTTTCATTTTTAAATCTAAAGTCTTCCAGATGGCCACACACGTTTCTTATCATCCAATATAGGTATCACAAAGTTGGGGAGTAGGTTCATGTATCTTACCCTAAACTATTAACAGTGACTCTAAGTTTATATACAAAGTAGTCCCAGACTACTAGGTGATTTTGTTTGAACTTTTATGGGTTTAAGGAGAGGTGATGAGGAGCAGCGGAAGGAGCTTCAGACTTACGAAGAGCTGGATCTGTCATTAGTAGTTGGTTAATCATTTTATGTTTTAGCTCATATATCTAACTCTCAGGACAGTTCTTTACACAGAATATGGCTTAGTGATGTTAAATTGAATAGACTAAAGAAAGAACCTTTAAGACCTCACTTATAAGGCTATATGAATAAATTATAATTATACCACAAGGGAGATAGAACATACCCACATACACACACAAGTGATGTGGGTTCTAGGAGATTTACTAGAAGTGACATCTCACCTGTCATTTAGCAGAAATAAACATAGAAACAAAATAGCAATATTTGAAAAGCACAGCAATTTGGAACCATTCAGTGACAAAGAGCTCTGAATATTTTAACAGTTTCCATATAGATCAGTATAAAAACTGACAAAGAATAAATTCACAAAGAAAAGGCTGTTATATTAGGTGTGCTCTTAAAAAAGACAGAGATATTCATATTTATGTAGACAGAAATCCTCTCAAAACTTAGATTTAAATGATGTGCAAATTCACTAAATTTTGTCAGCTAATTAGAATGTACTAAAACCTTACAACCTTACATGTATTTCTCTGTAAAATAATGGTTCAGTGAACAAATACAGTAGATTTATTTATTTACTAGTCAGATGAAATGGTTGATGTACAGAAACCTGAGCACCCTTTGACTCCCAGGAGTCTTTCTCTGGAGTGGTTAATTGGCAAATTGTCTTCTGTCATGCACTTCCTTAATATTTTCAAACAAGAGTCAATTTATATATTTTAAAATAACCATATAGAAAGTTTTACAGTAGACATTCAATGGATATTTGCTAAATGCCGCTAAAAACATTCTTACCAATCAATACTTCTGGCTACCTCTCACATACCCTGACTATGACATGGAGGCGTACTTTGGGGAACACAATAAAATGAAAAAGGAGCAAGTCTTACACATCATTAAGTTCAGCTACTCTCCCAAGAAATTCTTCGTAAGTTAAGGAGCCACTCTCTCGAACCAATGTGACATGTTTTGCTACTTTTTCTGGTAATTTGTTAAGAACCAATTGCGTCTGATCCGAAATTTGCTGTCCCATGATGAAAGGTGTCTTTTGAAATCCAGAGTGTATTTCACATAATACCTGTCAAATATATATATATATGTTACTCTTACATATAAAAACAGCAGTATAACCATACCTTTAAGAAAATAAAAACTGTAAGAGTTCAATAGACTTACAAGAGGCTTTTACTTTCAAAGCAGAGATTTATATATCTACTTTTTAAGATCATAGAGCAAAGTGAGAAAGCTGATTGACTATGTTATTGGGAGAGTCATAAAGCTCCAATTCCTATAATTATGCTACGTCAAAAAAACCATTAAACACAGAAATATTAGTGTATTTAATATGAAAATTATATTAGGTAAACAAGTACCCTATAGCTGTTAGTTTAAAAAAACTAACACGACAAAATGTTTAATAAATGAACCACCTCTTGTTTTCTGTTTAGGGGGGAAAAAAGACAGCATTTTGCTTTTTAATTCATGTAACTGTTTCAGCTTAAAATTTATGTAACTTGTTTTCTAATCTGAAGGTGATATTTTAGTTAAAAGGACAGATTACTTTTAATCTACCACCAATGTAGATCAATAAGTAAATGAATTGACTTAAAAGTCTGATCACAAACATCTAATAACCACTTAGAGATCTGAAAGATAAAATTCTATGCTTGGCCAGAGAAAAGTTGGATGTGTTTATTCTAGATATTTTTTCTTTGCTAAGTAATGATTCCCCAGTTTACCAGGCACTAAGAATATGGTTAAAATAAAAGAATAAATTATTAGTATTTACTTATTTTTAGTATTTATTTATGATGATGTATTCTACAATGTGAAAATTCCTATTCAATATTATTACTACCACTATTTATAGTACTTCTATTACTCCTGCTGCTACTACCTGTGACTACTGATAATAGCAAAAGCAACTAATATTTGTTGATCACTTCCAGTGTTAACAAAATATTCCAAGCATTTTAATTGTATTCAAGAAGTCAGTAATTTAAATCCCATAACAAACACTTTATAGGTGAAGAAACAGGGATAGCTGAGGAATCTGAGGAATCAAGCCGAATAATTAGAGTAAAAAAGTCACATAGCTAAAAGTAGGTTTTTAAAAAAATTTGAAAAGAGAAAAAGCACAGAATTCTATTTCTTTTACATTAAAGACTGTCATTTCATCTCACCCAAATTTATGTATCACTCATATCATATAAAACAGGTGAAACATTAACAATTTTATAGGAAGGGTTTTTAGGAGAACTTAAAACTTTAAAATATAAAACATATAACTTTAAAATATAGAGCCATTTATAATAAGAGTTCCAATAATAAAAAACAACACTATCTTTTGGTATTAAAGTTCAATGTATGGTATTTGAAGTTATTCACTTTAAATGTAGAAGAAGTACAATTTTGCTAAAAAAAACCCAAAAACTCAACAATAACCATTTTGTACTTGGGCATAACAAATATAACAGAGATACAGAAAGAACCAGATCAGAACAGAAACATGGGTAAAAGCAAAAAATATATATTTTAAATATAGCCATAAAGACCTTTATAGAAGGTAAGTGTTTGACAGCAGTTAAATAGAGTCTGAGGGTTTTAATTCAAAAGTCTAAATGGAGATAAGATAATTCTTCTAGAAGCAGATGTCCCATGGAATTTAGACCCACAGAACTCTGTAATGGTTAGATAACACTAACCTTCTGTAATCAACTTTTAAGCAATCATGCTTTTAAAAAGCACTAATTACTGACCATACTTTGGAGAGCATGCAAGAATCTAGAGAAACAAATAAAACAATTTATTCTAAACAATCATAGTTCAGTAATAATGTGAAAAATGAGGTAGGTTTGTTCAAACATCACAGGTAGAAGAGGAAGATTTATTATTAATAGTTACAGAGAACAGACTGGCCAATAAATTTAAGTTAGTCAATTTCAGGTCAAAATAAGAATGTCTTACCATATAACTATCCAGAAGTGTAGAGGGCTGTCTTAAAATGTATGTTAACTTAATTTGGAATGTGGACATATTTAAATAAATACTAGACATTCATCTAAACAGTACTGTAGAAAAGACTTCTGCTTGTGCTAGAAATGGAACTGGTGATTTCCTAAGGTGAAATTTAAGCTCTTCTAGCCTTCCTGTTACAATCCAATCAAAATTTGAAATAAAAATTCTAATCATTCAGACTGTAACTTAAAATTACATGTACATTTCTTAACAAAGAAAAAAATTAAACCCTTGAAATATACAGCCTTAACATAGGGTATAAAATATAACATTTACAAAGAAGCCTAGTCATTTATTGAATTAGAATTTGGTCTCCATTTCTGCATTGTGTTGATCTACCTTAGAATGATGAGGTTTATAATTTAAGGCAAATATATTTCTGCACTTGACCTGGTATTTAGGAAACCTAACTGCTAACTCCTCAAACTAATAATGAACACTATATTATTTAGACACTATTAAGAGAAACTGAAACAACACATCTATCCATGTAAAGAAACTGAAGGAAAACAACCGGGACTACATCAAACTAAAAAGCTTTTGTACAGCAAAAGAGACAATAATTAAAACAAGACACACAACCAAATGGGAAAAAGTTTTGCATTCTACTCAGCCATGAAGAACTCATACAACTCAACAAAACAAAGCAAAAAGTCCAGTCAAAAAATTGGAGAAGAGCTTCAAAGACATTTCTCCAAAGAAGAAATACAAAAGGCCAACAGGCATCTGAAAAAAGGCTGAACATCACTTATAATCAGGGAAATGTAAATCAAAACCACAATGATATATTACCTTACACCTATTAAGAATGGCCCATATCAAAAAAATGAACAAGAGCTGGCATGGATGTGGAGAGAAAGAAACACTCTTACACTGCAGATGGAAATGCAAACTATGGAAAGCTGTGTGGAGAACCCTCAAACTACTGAAAATGGTACTACCATTCAATCCACCAATTTCACTACTAGAAATCTACC
Organism: Uropsilus gracilis; assembly: GCA_004024945.1. NCBI lineage: Eukaryota > Metazoa > Chordata > Mammalia > Eulipotyphla > Talpidae > Uropsilus > Uropsilus gracilis. The sequence goes on along the minus strand of PVHY01028481.1, from coordinate 2,822 downwards.
CAAAGGACACCAAAACACTAATTCAAAAGGACATCTGTACTTGGGTGTTTATAGCAGCACTATTTACAATAACCACGATTTGGAAACAACCCAAATGTCCCAAAACTGACAAACGGATGAAAAACTTATGGTATATTGACACAAGGGAGTATTACTCAGCAATCAAAAAAGACAAATATAATGCATTTGTGATAACATGGATGGACACAGAAGGAATCATACTAGCAGAAATAAGCCAAAAAGAAAACGACAAAAACTGGATGATCTCACTTATAGATGGGCTACAGGGAAAACAAACAAAAGGACAAGAGAAATTTAAAACTAACAAGACGACAACAGAACTAAAGCAAACAGCTTCTGCTTTAAGTGGGGAGGGACTAGGGGAGGGAGAGGAAAATCGGGGAAGGGGTGAGCACAAAAGATCATGAGGATGGTTCTTGAGTGATATGGTGGTGGGAGAACTCTGGGGAATGCAGCAATGTAAAATATATACATATGAGAGAGAGCAAGCAAGAGAGACTGAAACAGCGGTGAGGACTAGAAAACAACAGATCATTCTGAATAAATAAAAATGATATCAAAAGCTATCACCACAAGAAAAATTATTTTGTGATCTATATGCTATATAAAACCACAACCAAGGGTGTATGCTCACAAAAACTATCATTGAGATTACCCTCTAGGTACCCAAGATTTTTCAGTTTCTCTTTGGTGCCTGCACGGTCATCTGTCATTGGTTAGGGCACTTGACCATTCCCTCCATAATGCTTCTTGAGGAAAGCAGCTGAATTATCAATATATTAGGAATATACAAAGAATAGTAAATACTGTTGATTTTTTTATTCACAGTATTCTTTTGACTTGTGAACTTGTTTAGTCATCTAATAGCAGTAACAATAGAAACCTTTGCTAAAAGATGGAATAAAGCTTAAACTTGTAAAACTAAATTAATGCCTACATAAACTGGGAAGTATTCAGCATCTGATATACCAAAAACACTTTCCTCAACATTATACAACAGCAGGAACATGCACCAAAGGAATAGGAATTTGCAAACCATTGGCACAGAATTTAATAAAAAAACAAATAGCTGGCGAAGGTTTTAAAAAGAACCAATAGTTCCAATACTATTGTACCACATATCAGTTATTTCTAGCACAATAATCATGTGCTTTTGATTGAAGGATTTTGATGGATTTTTCTAAATAAAGAACAACTGTATTTCAAAACTCTTAAGACTACTGGGATTCCAAAAATACCACATTCTATAGTGTGTGGTAGCATACACTTGGTCACTTTTTTTTCGATTACTTCTGTTTCAGATAAGTGAATTGTTGGAGTTCAAATTTTATGCACAGAAATATAAAAATTACAACATGGGTAACTGCAAAAAAAAACTGATCAAAACAAAAACTCCATGAAAATAAACTATAGCTCATGCATAAAGGAATTAAAGCAAAGTTGAAAAGTCTGAAAGTACAAGCATGATAATATTTAAAAATTTCTCTCACACCTATTCTTCCATCAAATTTTGTAAGGACTTCTTAGAAATTCATCATCAAAATAATTGGTTTTCATATTTCAAATGAGTTTTAATATCAGTGAAAAAAGCTGTACTATAGTTTAAGTTCCTAGTTTATTATGACCTACGCAAATTCTAGATCTGTAAACTGATAATCTGTTCTGTAAGACAAGAAATTAAAAGTGGTTATAAGAGATATACAGTGACACAACTAGGTCAAAATAACTATAGTGGGACCCTGTTTTAAATTTAAATATATGCATGACAAAAATATACACAAGGAGAAAGAGTAAAAAGGATAGTGGACTTGGAGATTAAGAATTAAGAACTCAAAGTTCTGATAACACCAGTGTTTTACTAAATACACTGCATATTTGGAAAAATATACTAATTAGATTTATAAGAGTTGTCTGGACCTTCCCTGTCTTTTTGGGAGAAGGGGCTGGGAAGTGTACCTGTTTAGACATAAAGTAAAAAGGATCAGCTACACACAAACATAAAGCTCACTTAGACAAGATGACAAAGAACACATTTTGGAAACCTACAATCATATCCTAGAGGAAAATGTTTAGAAACTGTATACAGGCAGCATGAAGAGAAAAATTCATACTGTTTTTGAGTTCTGAATTCAGAAAGGGTTTCTTTCCAGAAGCATGGCTTCAATATAGACTAATCTAGAGTAATCTAGATCATTGGTCAGTGGCACTTCATGACCCAGATGAAGTCTGAATGTATGGCCCTCATTGTCTAGCGAAACTGGGGGGGGGGGGGGGTTGGGAAAAAGATAACGTTGAAAGTGTAAGAATTACAAACCACTGGACGTGTTTCGGCAGTTTTATAAATAGTCCAGAGAAAACAAAGTCATTTGATACGGTGAAATAGGACAGGGTCAGACTACGGACGGGCAATGCAATCTAATAAAGTGACTAGGAGTAAATTTCAAGAATGACACGATCTAGTAACCTGAGACCAATAACTGAAGAACTGTTTAAAAAGCTAACATAGACACTCCCTTTCCAGAAATAATCACAATTATTAGCAAGGGAACGTTGTTTGGGCTCAGGTGTGTCCACGCCTTTGGCAACAAGAGCAGCCGAGGTTAATTTAGAAACGTGGGACCCACTACGGACAGCGACTTTGCCTTTTCTGAGTTACCGCCCCCGACAAAGGGTTTCTAATTTGGGGTGTTCCGTGGAGGCGGAAGCGCACTGGATTTCTAACAGTGCCAGCGTCCACTAAACACACGGGCCACCAGCCCCCTCCCCCCACCCCCCTCCGTCCGCAGGGCTCGCTCCTCCCT
>PVHY01028480.1:0-15188 GCA_004024945.1 Uropsilus gracilis | reverse complement strand
CAGAAACCAAATGGTCTCACTAATGTAAGGGATATAGGGAAAAAAATAAATAAATAAAAAATAAAAGCCTTGAGGAAAGTCAAAACAAGCTAAGCACCAAAATGAAATGCACAACTATGAACAGGAGGGAAAGGGGGGGAAGGGAGGGGAGGGAGGGGGGGGCAAACCCTTGAGATTACAAAGTTGTGAAATTTATATATAAATTTTAAAAAATTAATTTAAAAAAAAGAATGTTTTTTGTGTTGCTTGTCCTGTTTTTGTCTCTCAAGTCAGAGGAAAAAAAAATCTTTTAATGTACTTTAAACTGGATTTTGTAATCAGTTTACTAGGTAATTTTAAAGACAGATTTAAAACTAGATCAAACTTTTATTAAAGTAGATCAAAATTTTAGAAGGGATTAAATTGTTTTTGATGTAAATCATACTAGAAAACAAACTTGAGCCGGGCATGGTGGCTCGTGCCTGTAAGCTTCAGCCTATGAAGCCACCGGGGCTAGGGATCGCGGTTCGAGTCCCACCTGGGGCCCGTAGTGAGACCTAGTTCCAAAAAATAGCTGGTGTGGTGGCGCGCGCCTGTAATCCCAGCTACCTGGGAAGCTGAGGCTGGGGACTGCTTGAGTCTGTAGTACCCCGGGCAATGAGAGCCTGTGGTTCCACGTGCAAAAATAGTGACCTAGTCTCAAAAAAAAACTTGAGAAATCTAATTGATAAAAATTTACAACTTTGTATCTTAGTGTTTTTTTAAGGACACATTTGCAAATTCATAAAAATTTTTTTTCAACTTTGACACTGTAGTTTCTAAATTAAACAAATCCATTTTTAAAATTTAACAAGTAATTTTGAAAATTAACTTAAACGTTGACAGTTTTAAGTTTTGGTTTAAAGATATTAGTATCATTTTTTTAAAGGTCAGTTTTATACTTTGAAGAGTTACTTTTATGGTCTTAAACTTTTTAAGGAATTTTTATAATTATAACTTTTGTCTCAATTATGTTAAATAAAACAAAATTATTACAGATATAGAGCAACTTTGTTTGACTTTTTAAGAATTGCTTAAGCTACATATATTTTAGCAATACTTTTAACAAAGGATATTTTTGTAGTAATGACTGTGGGAAATTTCTGAATTACTGAAGTAAGTGTGATCTTTGTCCTTAAAATGGTGTTTGAGAATAAGGCCCTGAGAGTAAGAATCTCATGCTTTACTGACTGAGTTAGCTGGACAGAGGTCAAAAGACAAGTTTTGAGCATATTGTTTATTTGGTGTTGATTTTAGCTTTTTTTGGAATTGGTATATTTTGTCATTGAATGTCCTAAATACCTAAAATGTTTTAGCTCTGTTATACCTTTTACAGGAGTGATTTTTTAGTTCTAACTTTTGAATTTGTAATACCTGTGAAAAGCTTTTATTAATTTTGATAGGGTCAGTGTATGTGAACAAAAAAATTACCTATGATTGTGGCATACGAGAGGATTATTTTTTACTACAGGATACCTAACAGATTTTTTTAAAATTTATGTATTTATGGTATTCTTTTTTGATTTTTCTGTTTTAAGAAGTTATTTTAGCTATTCCACCCTGATTGCCTTGGGGTGGGAAGAGTTGTTAGTTAGTTAACTAACTGGACTTAAAACTGATTTTTTTTAAATAAAGCTCCAATTTTTCCATAGAATAGTACTTCAGTTACATTGATGATTATGGAACAAGCCTCGCTGGGCTGTTGGAGAGAGTGAAGCCAGAGCTCTCGCTCTTTTTCATTCCCCCTCTGGGGTTGGGTTAATTGATTGCTCCTTCTTGAGTTTTTTAAGTGGTGAATTTTAAAATGATTTTTATTGGTCCATGATGGACATTTTTGCAATGGGGACAAAGGAGACTCAGATTTGGAAGTTGACTTAGAGTGTCTCCTGAAAGGTCCCAAATTGTCCATATTGATATGCCCTGTGGTGGTAAGTTTGCATTTTAACATTTTGAATTTTGTTTACTACTATTACTTTACTTGTAGTTTTTTAAGACTGACGTTATTTTGGAAAAGCGCCATTTGTCGTTGTTGTGACACGAGTGCAAATTAGAATATCTCTGATCTTTCTTTTTATTTTGGGTTTTTTGTTTCACTTCCCTGTTTACTCGCATGTGGAACTTTGCACTGATCTCACTGAGACCTTGCCGCGCAGATTTTGATATGCCTTCCGCGGCTCATTTTTTATCTGGAGGCCGCTGTGAGTTGCTGGTACGCTATTTTAGCGATCAAATGGACTTGATTTTTAGATGATTTACTGGTAGGGTTACTCTACTCACCCACCTTAGACAGTATTTTTTGATTTTTACTAGAATGGTCTGCTGCTGGTCTTAGCAGTCACTGTACTCTGTTCTTATCAGATGTTGCTGATGTGGTAAGGCTGTCTAACTCCGAGTTCTCCCTTTTCCTGGAAGGAGAAGGTGTATAGCAAAATTTTTACTATATGTCTGACGATGCTGTTAAGAATTTTATCGGCATTGGATGGTCTTTTAGGTGGTCTCTTATGTTAATCCCAGATGCCATAGATTTTGAGCTGTGTTCCCCTAGTCGCAGGTAACAATTTAAGGCAATGTTGCCTCATTTTTATAACCATTTTATCTTCTCTCTTTTTTCCCTGAGTTTCCCCAGGCTCACCAGTCCTGGGGTGCCTTGCCGGCCATCTTGGTCACCCCAACTCTTCTTCCATTGTTCACTGCTCATGGGCAGCTGTGGCTTTTCTAGCCTTTTGTTTCTTCTTCATATAGCTTAAGTAAGCAAGGGGGTGGGGGGGGTGTTCAACTCCTCTGCTTCATTTTGCAGTTTTGATGTGGAGCCGATTACCCCATCTTTGGTCATCTCCTCTCCCGTAGTGTGGAGAGGGTGTGTTGCTCTCCTTGAAGGCATCTCCAAAATGAAGTCCCAAGTCTTCTTTGCCTGGCGAGCACACAAGAGCGCATGGTGACATCATGTCTCTACAGTTGTTTCTCTTGTCTAGCATGTACTGGTTCTCCTGGTTGTCCATCAGCTGTGTTCAGCTCAGGCTTATGGGCTGGATTTTTGCATGGTCCCTCACCCGTTCTATGTTGGGGTTGATGTTGCACACATATTCTTGGTCCTCTGAAGTTTAGCTAGAGTAAGACAGAAATGGAAGATGCTTCCCCCTAACACCCCCCCCCCGCCCCTTCCGGTAACTCCCAGTGTGGGGGCAGGCCCGGACAGCCAGGCCTGCGCCCTTCCATGCTCCCCTTAGGCCAGGAGCAGAGGGCAACATGGTCTTTCGAGCCGAGCTGCAGATGGTTGCCCTGTGAAGCAGCCATCCGCTGGCAGGTGGGGGCAGTTCCCCCACTCCATCCCCCCTCCGGGGTCTACCCAAATGAGGGGGCTTATCCGAGAAGCCTGACCCCCTTCCCTCCCCGCTGGCAAGGGAGTCCTGAGAGCCAGGCACAGATGCCTGTATTCGGAGAAACTTCTTGACCAACACTGACTGGAGGTGACCCCCTAAATCTCACAACAGAACCCTAAGGAAAAGCAGCAAAGCAATGGAGATGGGGTTGGAGAAGATGGCCTGCAGCAAGAAAACATGGACAGATCACAAATGAATACAGACTGGCCGTCCAACACAAACTTAAGACTGAAAACCTACCAGCAAGTCTCACCTGGTTCCAACAACATAGTCCCTCACCCAGTGAAAGGAAACTGCCATAAGAAAGACACTAATGGACTTAGCACAACTAGTAAACAACAAAGAGTGGGGTTTGAGAGAATGGAAGGGGCATCAGAGGGAGGAGGGAGGGGCTGGCATAAAAAAAAAAAAAACCCCACAGAGGTTGTGACCTAAGAACAAAATAAACTAATAATTAAAAAAAAAGAGTAAAAAGTCACACATAGGAGTTCCCATCAACTGTGTCCCACGTTGGGCACCATTTGTTAGGTGTTGCATGTGGAATGAAGAAGAAATTGAGACGGACAAGATTAACAGCAATCTAAGAGGCTAGTCCACAGAACGGGGATCCTGAGAAGTATGTCCAGGTCCAACTTTAATGAAGTTGCGATGCCACTTATATACCCCAGCCAGGAAATGTTACAATGATGTAATGAGAAAGTAGCAACGTGTACTGTGACATGCAGTAGGGAGGATGTGGGGATGTGTGATAACAGGAGAATTTACCTTTGAGGGCAACAGTCATTACTGATAGGTCGTATGTCTCTTGGGACATTCCAAAGAGGTTAGGACGCTGGGTTACAGGTGAGAGATGTGCTATCAACCACCCTCTAGTATGCTAGAGGGGGCTAGAGAGATAGGAAGTGTTCCACTTATCTGAAGCTCCATCTCTCTACCTGCTTCCACATCCCACAAGAAAGAGTAAAGAAAATAAAGGAGAGATCATGATCATTTAAGAAACTGACTCAATTCTCAAAATCTTCATACAAATCCCTCATACACACACACACACACACACACACACACACACAAGGCAGGGAATTTTCTCTTGTAAACTACAGGCATAAAAATATTATGCAAAGAAAAAAGGAGTGGGCAGAATTTCATTCATTTATTCATACAGCATATATAACCATAAAGCCCAAATTGGATAGGAACACAGGAGGCAATTTTAGGTGTGCCTGAAATGAATTCATAGATTAAATTATTATCAGAAAACCTATCATGTTACAACTACAGATTAAAGGAAATAAACTGTCCTTATTTCAGTATGTACAGAAAAAAAAATACTCAAAAAAATGTAGAGCAATTCATGATTAAAGTGAAATCTGACCTGCTAACTGGAGGGAATACTCTTTGAAAAATGTTACTATGAAAGGGTAACAAGCAAACATCAGAGCTAATGTTCAAACTATATTTTCCCAACCTACCTTTATTTCTCTCTCTCTCCTTATCATTAATGTACAGACTCTGACAGCCTCATATATCCACCACAATGCCAAGTGAGGAGTAAATCAAGAGTTTACCTGGGATGTGCCCATGCTGTTGCTCAAGGGAGAATGGAGAAAAATCACTGGGAAGGCCCCTGTAGCATCACCTAGACACACAGGACTCAGAAGTGGTCATGGGAACCAAAGCCAACAGCTTCCTTTGAAGTGAGTAGGAACTTTTCTCTAGTTAAAAGACAATTATTTGTTTTTCTGAGCAATTTACAAAAACAATTACTACAACAGAATTGGTTACATTAATATTAATGCAGCAACATAATTAGGCTGAAGCACTAAACTATTTCCTGCTAACCTCCCAAGGGAGTAAAGTCACAGAAAGCCTAATGAAAGGAATATTAAGCTCTTTAAGGCACAATATTTCTTTATCTTTAACCAAGTTAGATGTTTGAAATGGTTCTTTATATAAGTTCTTTTGGTGACTTACTTGCAAAAATGTCAACTTCACTGGACTTTCCTCTGGGCTCTGTCACAAACTAGGTTTCAATTCACAAGTCATTTAATCACTCAGGTTCAATTTTTTTAAAGCTTCCATTCAGCAGAAATGGACAACCCTGGAAACCTTAGGGGAACCATCATGTCAAGATTCTGTGAGTCGATGTAAGTCAGTGTTACATGTCTTGACTGGCACACTGAAAGAACCACATATCTGTAAAATATGGAGAGTGAGGGACTGCGGCATGTAGCAAGTGTAGCCAGAACTCCATTCCTTGGCTGATGAAACTTGCCCCCTCACCTCACCCTCACAAGCTCTTCGCTGGGGCCTTCCCTGACAACATACAGCCCAACTCACCTCCCTCTTCTGAAGGGTGGCCCAAATCCTGCATTGTAACACTGTGGTAGGTACTGCATGGACAGAGGGATCAAGAACTGCCTCCAACTGTTTAGTGTTAGGTCCTGCTTTCTGTGCCCTTTCCTCTGCAGATATAAGTATAGAAGTATTCTCTTCCAGGTAAAACTGCTGCTACTAGACATCTCCTCACTCCTGTATCACAAAACTGCTTTGTTCTATAACAAATCTTCTTTCAAGACCTGGGACCTGGGTGTAGAAAACAAATTCAATTTAAGTCATAAGCCTGGCCCTTGAAACCCCCTACCATTTCAGACTCAAAATACAATCCACCTACCTGTTCAAGAGGACCTAGAAGCCTCTGTCTGACCCTAGAATTCTAAACAGACACCAGAAATCCCACTTATATTTGATAATGGTGAGACTGCATTCACACTCCCTTCCAATGTTTACCTCTGGATATTCAGGGGCAGGTCACTGCTAAGTGCAATAAAGGCATAATGCTGGCTTGGGGCAGGTGCCACATTTCAATAAGGCCTGAGACGAAAAGTAAACTTGGTCTAGAATGGGAGCACCCTCACTGCTAGATTTGACCTGACCACAGACTGACACTTGGCTTTCTGTGCTTTTTTTCCCTTTCAGTTCAGATGGTAATAGTTTCACATAAACCAAAGTTGTGAGTTCTACATATGCTCCACAATGAAAAGAACAAAGTGTCCTGTGATAGTTATCACTTCAGCTGGCTAGTCATCTAACAGGCAATAACCATCTCTAAGAATCACACCATAATTTTCAAATGAGTGTTGAAAATGGACAGCAAACCCCAAACACCACACTTGGATGCCTACCTCCTTAAACCAAGACTTAACACCTAACAACCTGTTGAGTAACAGTTTCAACCCCTCCCAAGTGAGGTGATCCATAGAATAACCCCACACCCACTTCCCCCTTGTGAAGGTAACCTTGCTCTAAAGGAATTCTTTATTTTCTTCAGCTAATAACTTCTTCCCCCCCACACACACAGCAAAAATCTTCAATTTTGTATACTTTCTAGAAGCAACTTGCTACTTATTAGATGCGTCCATGACCAAATGCCCACGAATTCCTGAGTCAACTTCATAAATTTGCAAATTTACTCCTGTGGATTTTGTCCTGTCTGACTGTCTGAAAAAGCTTAACTCCTGTCAAGGTTACTTGTCTTTATCTGATTAAAGGTGGTACACTTGAGGGCCGGGCACGGTGGCTCGTGCTTGTAAGTTTCAACCTATGAAGCGGCCGGGCCGGGCTAGGGATCGCGGTTCAAGTCCCGCCTGGGGCCCGTAGCGAGACCTAGTTCCAAAAAAATAGCTGGGCGTGGTGGTGCGCGCCTGTAATCCCAGGTACCTGGGAAGCTGAGGCTGGGGACTGCTTGAGTCTGTGGTACCCCGGGCAAAGAGAGCCTGCGGTTCCATGGGCAAAAATAGCAAGACCTAGTCTCAAAAAAATAATAATAATAAAATAAAAAAATAAAGGTGATAGACTTGAAACTTAATGAGATTCTTCTGGTTCCACAAACCCATCACCCCTGCTTTGTGGTGCACTTAGTCCACATTATAAACCCACTTTCTCGGCCTCCCGCCACCAGTTAAGATACTACCAGGAATTTTGAGGGGGCCTAGGCACACGGTACCAACTCATCCTGGACTGCCTGGACCACCTGATCCTAAGGGGCTGATCCCCACAACCCCAATCAAGCGCTGAGTCTCAAGAGTCCCACCAGGACTTCCTGTTCTCCCGTCACGAGCACAAGCCCACCTCTCCATGTTGGTGCCCATGCCACAAAGATTCCCCATCACCAGGGGTGGACACTTGCTATCCTTGCAGAACAGAAGCTCCGCCAGATCCTGCCCACCCATCTGTAGTTACGACGGAAGCTGCACGGAGGCCCGCACATGCGCAGATGGAGCCAGGAGATTGTGCCAAGGAGCTGAGACTACATTTCTCATGAGAGTTCGCTTCTGCTCCTGGCTCGTCCTCGCTGTCTTTCTGACTTCCCAGAGGTTTGAGATAAAATTCTCCAAGACTTCTGCCCTGGAGTCTCGGTGCCCTCTCAGATAAAGTTTGAAATTTGCCACCAAATCCAAATTTCTATTGCGCGAAGACAGCTGCCAAAAACTTAGCAGGTAATTGGGAATCTTGCATATGCCCCCTGGATACATTTAATTCTAAAAATAATCTAGAACTCGCCTAAGGAAATGTCCGACTTAATAAAGGAATGCTTACTGAAATATTAAGACTTGAAATTAAATCTTTGAAATTTATTTCACAACATTTTAAGAAAAAGACTAGAAAAAGAGCTCAGAAAATGTTAATTTACTTGGAGGAAACCAGTATAAAGAAGGGCATATCTAGCCATTTTCTAAGTTTGAAAGTTTTGCAATACAAACTTGGAAAAAAGGGATAAGATGTTACAAAAGCTATCTCTTTCGGTAATCCTCTTAAATTTAAACCTGCAAGAGTATTTAAGGTGTATAGGGCAATCCCATAAGGATAATGCTGTGAGACTAGCTGGACACGGTGGCTCGTGCCTGTAAGCTTCAGCCTATGAAGCGGCCGGGGCTAGGGATCACGGTTCGAGTCCCGCCTGGGGCCCGTAGCGAGACCTAGTTCCAAAAAGAATAGCTGTGTGCGGTGGTGCGCGCCTGTAATCCCAGCTACCTGGGAAGCTGAGGCTGGGGATTGCTTGAATCCGTGGTACCCCGGGCAACGTGAGCCTGCGGTTCCACGAGCAAAAATAGCAAGACCTAGTCTAAAAAAAAAAAAGATAATGCTGTGAAATGGGAATATAAACAAACAGATGAGGGCAGGGCACGGTGGCGTGTGCCTGTAAACAACAGCCTATGGAGTCCTGGCAGAGTCTGGGCATAGTGGTTTCAGTCCCGCCTGGGCCAACACAGCGAGACCTAGTCCCAGAAAAATAGCTGGGTGTGGTGACATGCGCCTGTAATCTAAGGTAGCTGGGAAGCTGAGGTGGGGGATTTCTTTGAGTTTGTGGTACTACGGAAACGTAGCCTGTGGTTCCACGGGCGAAAATAGCAAGACCTAGTCTCAAAAAAAAAAAAAAAAAAAAACCAGATGGGCCTTGCATTTGTAACAATTTATCCGTTGTGTGGTTATGAGCCCTTAACAGTGGAAAGGGGATTCTACTGCTGTTCTGCTTCTCTCAGTCCTAGTCTGTCTCCCTGCCTTATGTACATGGTCCCTTATGTCAGCATTAAAGAACTGCAAAACCCACCAAAGACTCCAAAATTCTCTGTTCATCTGCAAGAACTGACAATGACCCTAACAAGCTCTGGATGGTTGCACAACTGCCAAAAGGCTTTGTTTTAAAAAAAAAAAAAAAAAATTTGTTTCAACCACCTGAAGCTAGATTCCTTTTCTTCTAGTCTTTGTGGGAGAATAGAACCTGAATGTCAATAAGTAACTTAGGAAGTTCTTTGAATTTTACATTGCCACTCACCTTTTTGCTTTTTGTAATTTTCACTTCTCCGATTTAAACCTTTTAAAAGCATCTCCTTATCTTACAGTCAAGTTACAGACAGAGTCATAATACTATAGAAAACAACCAATAAGCCAAAGGAAAAAAAGTGGCCCTTCTAAAATCCAGGTTTCTTCCATGTGTGGCAGTTGCAAGAGTCACAGTGCAATTTAAACAACAGGATTTTATTAACAATAGAATTAGCAAGGTAAACAAAAAGTCCTTAATGCCACAAGTGACCGGTTATCAGTCACCATTTTTAGTTTCAAAGTTCCCAAAAACACATGTCCAAGATGGTGCCCTTTTGCCCCTCCAAACCTGAGGCAGGCACTTTACAAAATCCAGTCCTTCTTTTCCGTCTTCCCTTTGCTTCTTCAGTGTTCTGAAATGCTTCTCCAGGGTTCTTCAAACTTTTCCATCAAGTACTGATGCAAAATCAGCTTTCCAAATCCCTGACTTTCTCCAAGTTCCAGCTTTCCATGACATCTTGCTCTGGTGCCACTCACTTCATTTTCCAGGCTCGCCTTCAGTGGCATCTGGCCACATTCATGGGGACTACCCTCAGCAACCCCGGTCACCCCAGGCTTGCCATTTGACATTCAACTCCACACAGATTACTCCTCTGCGGGTCACTCTCCCACCACAGCACCTCACCACCACCAGCTTACTTTTCCTGTGGGATTTCCACCCAGCCCAGCCACTCAAGTTCCTCTTTACGAGCCTGCCATTCTCATGTCTCCCACACCTCTCTCTTTCCTTGGGCCCGATTCTGGCCTCCTCCTTTTGTGCGCCCTTTGCACGCTTCCCATTTCTTCTTGTGGGTCTTTCTCTCAGACCTTGTCCACAAGGACAGTATGGCACCCAATACAATTTTCAACTACATTACTACCAGAGGTCCCGGCTGCCCATCCAGCTAGGTCACCCCATATCAAGAGGTCAATGCAATCTATGTCAACGCAGACATAAAAGTTTCCCTTCACATCAAGGGATGCCAGTTTTCTAAATTAGAAAAACAGTTTGTTTGTTTTTTTTTTGAGACTAGGTCTCGCTATTTTTGCCCGTGGAAGCTCAGGCTCACATTGCCCAGGGAACCACAGACTCAAGCAATCCCAAGCCTCGGCTTCCCAGGTAGCTGGGATTACAGTCATGCACAACCATGCCTAGCTTTTTTTGGGGGGGAATAGGTGTCTCTGTGTTGCCTTGAGTGGGACTCAAACCACGATTCCTAGCCCCAGCGACTTCATAGGCACACACCACCATGCCCGGCCCCAGAAAAATAAATTTTATCAAAATTCATATTTGATCTTAAAATGTTTTATAAGCTCATTTTCTTCAACATTTTACTTTTAAACTTAAAGGAACTATTGTAAATATCATTAGGACAAAATAATTTTAAGGAATTTTAGAGAATTAGTGAAAGGCACAACTATGGAAAGCTGTGTGGAGGACCTTCAAAATAATGAAAATGGAACTACCATTTGACCCAGCAATTGCTCTCTTGGGAATCTATAAAGGAGACCTCAATCCATGTACAAAGGGACACCTGTGCTCAGATGTTTTCTGCAGCACTATTTATATTGCAAGGACATGGAAGCAACCCAGATGTCCCAAAACAGATGACTGGATGAAAAAGATGTGGTATAGATACACAGTGGAATATTACTCATCAAGTCATCAATTAAAAATGACAAAATTGACAATTTTATGATAACATGGATGTACTTATAGGAAATCATATTTGCAGAAACAAGTCAGAAAGAAAAAGATAGAAACCAAATGGTTTCACTAGTATATGGAATATATATAAAAAAAAAAACAAACCCACAAGCAAAAGACCAGGAGGAAAAGACAAAACAAGCTAAGAACCAAACTAACTGGGTACACAACTGGGGATGAGGGAAATGGTCAGGGAGGGAAGTAGGTGGGTGATCCCCAGGGAAAACAAAGATGTGTAATAAATATATTAATTAATAGAAAAATAATGGTATGAGTTGTAGGTATTTCATAAGTGCTATTTTTTTAAAAATTAAATTTTATTCACTATATATTCATTTATATAACTATATATTTTGAGATGCAACTTTACCCTTTAATATGTGTACATGCTTCACTCACCCACCACCAGAACCTCAATGTAAATACACTAGAACATTACTCCCCATACCTCTACTAACTGCCATATTTTTTACAGAATCCAAGAGTTAATTTTTTATTTTTGTCTTGTTGCCAGCTTGATCTCTTTCATTATTTATAACCCACAATTGAGTTAAATTATTCAATAATTGTCTTTCCGTTTCCACAGTATAATCATATCAGGATTCATTCATAGTTTCCCAAAAGACACTTTCATCTTCTTTAATATGTATAAATTATATATAAATACCACAATTTCTTTATCCAATTCTGTCAATGGCACTTAGGTTGGTTCCATGACTTGGCTATTGTAAAAAGTAACTTTGCTATGAAAACATGTGTTCATACAACTTTTCATATTAGGGCTTTCACATTTCTTAAGATAGTTTTTAAGAGTGGAATTACTGAATTGTATGGTATTTCTACTTTTAGATTTTAAAACAAGTCTTCATATAGTTTTCCTTATTGGTTGTACCAAATTACACACCAACAATAAATGTTGATTTTTCTTCACACCTTCACCATTAGTTATTTCCAGACTTTTTGTGTCAGTGCAGACTAATTTATTTCTAACAAAGTGATTTCCTAATTACTACAAAAGAAACATGTAAGTAAAACTCTGATTACTTTAACATTGTCCAAAACCTTTCTCAACATTGTCCAAAGTCCTTTCCCAGATTGCCCCCAAATGAGATCCTCAGTCTCTCATTCCTGATCATCTCACCAATGTTCAGTCAGTCTGAGTTCATCTCCAGATGCTGGTAGACATCTTCCTTTGGCTGCTTCTTCTCTTCCATGCCATCTTCTCCTTGTCGTCTTCCTCCAGGTAGTAGAAGAAACTTATGATCCAGCAAAGTTCACTTTCTTTTCAGGCCTAATTTTGCACGGCCTCTCACAAACACAAGTTAAAGTCAGCAAAACAGTTCAAATCTGCAAACTTTTAAACTGCCTTTAGCACACATGCCACTAGCCTGGGCCAGCCAGAGGCTTGCTGCAAGGTCCAGGCCTTGCCACTTGGCCAAGCTCACATGGTTCACATCTCCATCTTACAAAATGGCTGAAACCAAACCTGAATCTCAATCTCCATTTCCATCTTTCTTTTTCCTTACTATGCGGTTTTATTGCATTTTCCTTCTAGCAAGTGATAGTGAACATTCTTTTTCATTTGTCTGTGGGTTATCTGTATGTTTTCTTTGGAAAAGTATCTATTTCCATCTTTTGCCCAGTTTTTGATTGTGTTGATTGGGTTTTATTGTTGACTTGTATGAGTTCTTTATTTTTTGAAAATTAACCCCTTGTTGGATGTGTAATATGCAAATATCTTCACTAAGTCCATTGCTACCTTTTGTTTTGTGTTGATTCCTTTACTTGCACAAGTTTTTTAGTTTGATGATGTCACATTTGTTAATGTTTGCTTCAGTTTTCCTCTCCAGTGTAGCTGTATCACTAAATACATTTCTACAATTGGTATCCAAGGATGCATCATCTATGTTCTTCGATATTGTGGGTTCAGTTCTTATAGCTAAGCCTTTAAACTACCTTGAATTATTTTTTGTCTATGATATTAAATAATAATCTAGTTTCTTATTTTTGCATTCAACTAGTCAAAGTCCTCTATACAAGTTTTTAAGAGGATTTCATTTTTCCATTTTTGGTCATGGTTCCTTTGTCAAAGATTAACTGTCCATATTTATGTGATTAATTTTGGGGTTCTCTATTCTATTCCATTACTTTGCCATTACTTTTTCTGTTTTTCTTTTCTCTCAGGGAGTCTTTTGTGGTTCTGTACAATTTTTTTAATTGATTCTTCTTTTTTCTTGTAAAATATCATCAGAATTTTTATAGGTATTTTGTTGAATCCATAGTTGATAGGTATATGGTCTCTTTAACAATGTTATTCTTCCAATTCATGCACACAGACTATTCAGGGTATCTTACCATATCTATCCATTTCTTTTGGTCAGCCTTTATTTCCTTTAACAGGGTTTATAGATTGCATTGTCTAAGTTATTCACCTGCTTTAATCTCTTCCCTGGTACTTTCTTTTTGCAATTATAAACAAAATTGTGTTTTTAATATATCTAATTAATTGTTCACATATAAAATACAGTCAATTTTATGCATTTGTTTTTGATTTGAAGCAGAGGAATGCTCTCAGGGAAACAGGGACTAAGGTCAGACATAGACCCTTTCCTAGCATGTACACTAGATCATAGTGACAGATAGGGTTTTAAATTCTTGCCTTAAAATACAGCTACCAAGGTCCTTGCTCACATGCTTATTACACTCAGAAGATGAGTGCAAAAAGCATCAGATAATGCTGCAAAACTCACATTCTTGCTGCATTTCTGCTTTTAACTTGCAATTCTGCTTCTATAAGCCTGCTTTGCTATAAAAACCCCTCTCCTCTGAGGTAACCACTGTTCTCTGTAGCTACAGGGGGAGACAGACCTATCTGGTTAATAGATTCTTTATTAATTACACCTGAGACTCTAGTCTGTGTCTAGGGTACTCCCACAACAGATTGTGATTACTATTGTGCCCTACCATTTTGCCATATTCATTTATTATTTAAATAATTTTTAGTGGAGTTTTGGATTTTCTATGTATATTACCTTGTCATCTGCAGACGGTGATGTTTTATTTCTTTTTTTCCAATTTTAATTACCACAATGTCTTTTTATTATCTAATTGTACTTGCTAAGTACTTAAATAGTATGTTTAATAGAAATGATGAGCGTGTACATCTTTGTCTTGTTATTGATCATAGAGGAAACATTTTCAGTTTTTTAACATTGAGTATGATGTTAATTATGATTTTAGAATATGATGCCTTCATTATATTAAAAGTATTCTTTTTATTCCTAATTTACAAGTTTTTACTATAAATATATGTTGAATATTGTCAAATGCTTTCTCAGCTTCTATTGATATGGTCGTGTGATCTTTGTTTTTCTTTTTGTTGATGTAGTGAATGGCATTTACTTGCACATGTTGAACCATCAGAACATCCCTGGAATAAGTCCTACTTGGTTATGGAAAATAATTCTTTTAATGCTTTATTCCATTTGTCAGCATTTTGTTGAGGAGTACTGCATCTACATTTACCAGAGGTATTGGTCTATAATTTTCCTTTTCAGCGGTGTCCTTATCTAGTTTGGATACTGTTAATTTCATAAAATATGTTAGGGAGCTGTTCCCTAATTTCAGGGTGCTATTTTTTAAGTTTGAAAAGAATAGACATTAGAGCCGCCCACGGTGGCGTGTGCCTTTAAGCTTCAGTCTATGAAGCGACTGGGGCTAGGGATCATAGTTCGAGTCCTGCTCAGGGCAACACAGCGAGACTTAGTCCCAAAAAATAGCTGGGCGTGGTGGCACACAGCTGTAATCCCAGCTACCTGGGAAGCTGAGGCTGGGGATTGCTTGAGTCTGTGGTACCCTGGGCAACGTAAGCCTGCGGTTCCACAGGCAAAAAGTAGCGAGACCTACTCTCACAGAAAAAAAAAAAAAAAAAGAATAGACATTAGATCTTCTCGGAAAGTTTGATGGAATCTGAAATATTTTAAAGGAATGATAATCTGATACATACTCAGCTATGGACTAATTTTGAAAAGATACCTTGTATGTGAAATAAGCCATATAAAAAAAAGGGGGAACCGGGCACGGTGGCTCGTGCTTGTAAGCTTCAGCCTATGAAGCGGCCGGGACTAGGGATCGCGGTTCAAGTCCCGCCTAGGGCCCGTAGCAAGACCTAGTTCCAAAAAAATAGCTGGGCGTGGTGGCGCGCACCTGTCATCCCAGCTACC
>PVHY01028479.1:0-15185 GCA_004024945.1 Uropsilus gracilis | reverse complement strand
AATGTGGAATGGTGACCCAAACAAGGTATTTTTATGGAAATATGATTAAAGGACAGAGCTTAAGAATAAATTGCACTTTTGCTTGTGTGTTACATGAATTTGAATTTTGTTAATGTTGGAATGTTGTTAATGTTGCAGAGATAGATAGATAGATAGATAGATAGATAGATAGATAGATAGATAGATAGATAGATAGATAAGATAGCTCAGCCCTGCCACAAAACGTTTGACTTGCTACTTAATTATAAAGATTCTAATCCTATGTTTATTTACAATTTTCCCTTGGACAGTAGAAAAGGAATTATTAGCGCCGGTACTACAAGTTTGTGTGTATTTGAAAGGTGGTGTTAAAATAGGTTTTGATACATAAGATTATACTACTAAATAATAAAGCTTAATTTACTTTTCCCTTTGTTGAGTGGTTATACTGTGTCTGCACTGCTCTGAACACTTAAGCACTGAATGATCCCATAATTCAGTTACTATTTCTATCCCCACTTGACTCCTGAAGCATAAAAAGGGAAGTGTCTGGCCCAAGAACATGCAGCTGGTAAGTGTAAAGGCACCTCGTTATTAAGAGAATTATTTGGTAATGATGATACATTTGTGTTGAGCCATTCATATTCTTGACAGGATCTTTCTGTCACCATTGAATGTATGAGATTTGGGGGAAAAAAGGAGTTGAGATAGAAAGTGGCTTATGACTCTGAAATGGGAACATTTTCATTCTCATATAATTGATTCACATAGAAATTAAAATATTTACTACCATGGTAAAACTAATTATGAGGGACTTGACCATATTAAGGCAGTTTTCATTTATTACTTTTCACTAGTATATGACTATATTGAGATATAATTGTATCTAGGCCGTAATGATAAATTACTGAGATTAAAGAAACCTAAATATGTTTAAAACCTCTTACTACTGAGAAACATGTTATTGTTACAGTCAAGTATATGTATGTGTTTATAAGTACATTTTTAAAATAAAATTTTGGTTATATAGAATTGTCTTTCCTACATTTTAGAGTACGTACAGTGATGAAAAAGTTTATCTTTTATACCAACCAAAATTGACATTTATATTGCATAGAAATTAGGCATAAAATAATAAAATATTTTAAGTAAATCTGTGCTTCCATCAGGTCATTAATCTAAACTTCTGTGCTACCAAATAAGTATCTTTCTGGACTTACATTAAATTTTATTTCAAATATTAACTTTTCCTTCATACCAATCTTGTTTGTTGGTTAGTTCATTTCCCCTTATAGTAAACAAAACCTTTCAAAAATTTACAAAATGCCATTTTATTTCTCATGAAGTACTATTTTGTGTTTTTAAAGTCAATTGGACTTTAGAGTAATTGATATATGTATATAGAAATATTATGAAGCATTCTTTAAAAAATGACAAAGAAGGATTTCCAATATGGAGATTGGATAGAGAGAGAGGTTCAATGGAGGAGAGATGGGAATCAGCCATCTTGTAAAGATGTGAGCCATGTGAGCTTGGCCATGTGGCCACCGGGGGCCTGCAACCCTTGGCTGACCCAGGCTGGCAGCATGGGTGCTGAATGCAGTTAAGGAGTTTGCAGATTAAAACTCTGTGTTAAAGTTTGTTTTGCTGAGTTTAACTTGTGTCTGCGAGAGGCCGTGCAAAAGTTAGGCCTGAAAAGAAAGTAAACTTTGCTGGTTCAGCACCATGGAGTTCCTGCTACCTAAAGGTAACAAGGGAAAGACAGCGTGGAAGACAAGGAGGAGCAAGTCAAGGGAGCAGCCAAAGAAACATGTCTTCAAGCATCTGGAGATGACTGACTGGACATTGGTGAGATGATCAGGACTGAGAAACTGAGGATATTTGGGCAATCTAGAAAAAGGACTTTAGACAATGCTGAGAAAGGTTTTGGACAATGTTAAAGTAATCTGAGTCTTACGTGTTTTCTTTTGTAGTAATTAAAAAGTCACTTTGTTAAAAATAAATTAGTCTGCACTGATAAAAAAATGACAAAGGACATGATTTTATTTAAATTGGGATTATTTCTATTTTCTTTGATCAATTCCAAGACCTTGCTTTGACTTAAAAGGTTTACTTCCTTCTGCTTGTAGAGGCCAACTAAAATATATGTGGTCATTATCTGTTAATTATTTTCATATTCTAGATAGTTTATTAATTTTTTAAAATTGTATTGATTTTTATTCTTTAAATCACAACTTCGGTAAATGGTTTTTGGGATATCTTCTCCTCTGTCGCCCCCTCTGTTCACTCAAACCCTTCTCTTTGTTGTTTGCTAGTCTATGTTAAGTCCATTAGTCTCTTTCTTTCCTGTGGCAGTGTCCTTTCATTGGGTGAGAGAATGTGTTCTTGGGACCAGGTGAACCATGCTGGTAGGTTTTCAGTGTTAACCTTGTGTTGGACAGCCAGTCTATATTTATTTGTGATCTGTCCATGTTTTATCATTGTAGGTTGTAATCTCCACTCCCTTCTCCGTTGTTTTGCTGTTTTACCTTATTGTTCTGGCATCAGGTTTAGGGGGTTTCACCCCCAGCCAGTGTCAGTGAAGAAGTCTCTCCGTGGATACAGGCATCTGTGATGGCCGTTGTAGATCATCTCCTCTGCTTCAGTTTGCAGCTTTGCTGTGGGGCCGATGCCCCCACTCTTTGGCCTTCCTCTCCTCTCCCATGTGGTGGGGGAGGGTTACCTTGATCTCCTAGAAGATATCTCAGAAAAGAGGTCATGGCTCTTTCAGACTCGGTGAGCACATAGGTGCACTTCATGACATTGTGTTTCCATAGTTTCTTCAGTCTCGTATGCACTGGTTCTCTCAATAGTCCATCTCCTGTGTCCAACTCAGGCTTGTGGGCTGGATTTTTACCTGGTCCCTCACCTGTTTTATGATGGAGTTTGTATTATGTATGTTCTTCCTCCTCCTGAAGATTAGCTGTGTTGAGAGTGAAGTGGAAGGGGTATTCTTCCTACCCACCAGCTCCGGTACCTCCCTGCATGGGGGTGGGACCCAGATGGCTGGGCATGTGTCCCCAATCCCCCTTGGGGTAGGGGCAGGGGAAAATTCCTCGGCTGATCTGAGCTGCAGATGGCTGCCCCATGCAACCATCCACTGGTGGATGAGGCTAAAACCCCACCTGAGCCCCCATCCTGGGCTCCCCAGGCACGAGGGGCTTACCCCAGGGTCATTGCCTCCTTTGCTCCCTGCTGGCAAGGGAGCTCTGATGGCCCAGACCCCCCTAGGTACTTTAAAGCTCCTCAAATCTCCTTGCAACAAGTATAATTAACATCTGTGGTCAGATCATCAGAAGTTATAAATAACTATTGGATCATCTTAAATTTTCTTTTACTCAGTTCTGTCTTCCCATTTTCTCCAACATGTTTCAGCATTCTTACCTTCCTTAGTTGTTCATTGTCACCCCATTTCCATTTTTTAAATTACTTATTATTTTTGGATTAAAGTTACAACCGCCACTATGGAGAGTAGGGCTATTAGGATAGTTTAATTAATTGAAATTTTCAGTTATTTGAGGTCTAATATAAAAATATCTTGCAACGTAGGTTTGAAATTGTCCTAAATGCATTTTCACGTTACTGCTCAGGAAGTCTTTAACTGAAAATAGACAAAGATTAATAACTGGGGGGATCAGAAAATACTGTATATCAGACTTGCCCCACCACCTACCTTTTGTGTAGCCTCCTGTGAGCCCTTAACCACCTCATTTGTGAAGAGAAGAGTAGCACCTGACTTAGATCTTTTGGAATAATTGGGTGAATTAGTCTGTGCAGGAAACTTGTCATCCTTGGCCAGTGTATAATAAAAACCCAGCAAATTGTAGATGTTTTTATGACTCAGTGACGATTAGCTTTGTCCCTGCCATTTATTTCACATGATGGGCAAATCAATTTGTGTATACATGTATGCACATAGTATCAATCAGCAAAAAAAAAAATAATAAAAGTCATATCCTACATGGATTTGTTATGATGCCTGGTAAATGTCACTCACTGACCTCATATCTTATCTGATGAAACAAGAAATTACTTATATTCCAAACAAATTGATATTTGTTTTTTATTGTGAATGTTATGTGAATATTTAATGAACCATTGTGTTTTATTGCAAGTAAAAACCAAGCTTGTCTACATTTTTAATTTATACCTTAAAATTTTCTCTCTAAATCATCAATATTTTAAATAATCCTTACACTATCACATAATTTTCTATATATAATATTTTCACATAGTATAACCACATGGTCTACTTGGACACATTTTAAAATCCTTTTCCAGTTTTACTTTTGACTTTAAGTGTGTGTAGTGCAAATCACTTTAGGACCTTATCTAACTAGGTGAGGAGGTGATATAGGGACACCTATTCTTAATCTAATTTTTTAAATATAGTTGAATGTGGATATCTGTTGTTTCATGTAAAAATTTCCATGAAATTAACTGCAGTTAAGAATGAATCAAGGCTAGTTTGACAGAATATTTGATAGAATATTTCTTACTGAAGAATTTGGAAGCTTGATTGAAAAATATTTCTGGGAAAGAAAGCCTATTTAATATGAGGTTGAGGTCACTGGTATTTTCACTGCCTAAAAGATTGTTTTTCTACAAAGTTTTATCAAAAAATATATATATATGAATATGAAATATAAAATATGAAGGGAGACTGTACATGCTATTTTATAGCCTATTTTCATTTACAGAACACACATTGAATCTTTATTATCTTAAATATCTGTATTTTCTATCATGTCCATGTTCCATAATTTACTAAACTGCTTCCTTGATTTTCAATCTTTATGTAATTATAAACTTTTTAATCAATCAGTAGGCCTATTTTATGTTGAATTAGGTAGATATTTATGAGTAGAATTACTAAGTAAATAAGTATAAATGCTAATAAAACTTTTGCTAAATATCATCGTTTTAAAGGCGTTATAATGTTTTACTGTATCATCAGTAGCGAGTATGTGCAGCCTTGCTTTACCAGCCTTGATTGTTACCTTTTTTTAATACTTAGCAGTATAAAAATGGCATTTAAGGATAACTCTAATTTTGTTGATAGGAAATAAAAACACCTTCAGTTTTCTGTTAACCTCTCCAAGGGTGCATTGTTTATTCAGTAGCACTGGCACCCTGCTAATAAGTAGTAATTAGAGTGTGAATTCAGTCCACAGGATTCTAAAGTTAAACTCTAAACTCCATATAGCACAGCCTTTGACACTGGTGATATCTAGTGCAAGTTTTCCCATCAGTCTTTGTTCTTTTAATTTTGGTTTTAGTCTCATTCTACTATATAAAAGTTTAAATGTGTTTATTTTAGAAATCATTTTTTTAGTATCTGTTGCTTCAAAACTGAGAAATACCATCTTTGTACATATTCTGCATTTTTTGTCAGTTTATTATTTAAATTACTATTTATTTAAGTTGTGATTTCTTTGAAATTTATTTATTTTATTTTAAAAAGTTTATTTATTTTTATTTTTCTTATTGTTTGCTTACATAGCTTGCCTTTGTAGTCATGGTCATCCCCCCTACTCCATCTTCCCCTTCCCCTGGCCCCCCTCTGGTCACTCTGGTTCCTTTCTTGTCTGTTGTTGGTTGATGACTGCCTGTTGGTCTTCCTGCTTTCTTTCTGAAGCACTCACCTCTTGGGTGAAGTCCTGCATTCCTTGGGGGTTGCAACCCAGGCTGATCAGTTCTCTATGAGTATTCTTAGGGCAAGTGACCCCTCAGCATGTTGGTGAACCTCCTTTCTTTCGGTCTGGTGTGGAGTGGCTCCTCTTCCCCCTCGTTTCTTACTGGCACTTCTTTGTAGCTTTGTTCCCCCATTGAGTGAGGAGTCTCCATGCTTATGTTGAAAGTGCTATGGGTGGGAAGTTTAGCCCTGGCACCAAAGTGTTGTTGGTGTTTCTTGGTGATATGTCTTCACTCTCACCTACAACTATTCTGTGTCTCAGAGTTCCAATCATGCTCTTTTCAGGCAGGTGATGGCTGTGTTCAAGGCCTTTATTTCTCTGTCTCTTCAAGTATATCTGATCTGAGTTGTTTTTTTCATTCCAACTGAGGAATGGCTGAGGTGGGAGTGAACCAGAGGGGGAGCCCTCTTCCCGATGCCCCAGCTGTGCCCTTTGTGCAAGAGAGTGCCCGTTCCCAGGCCTCGCCTCCAGGTTGCAGAACCTGCAGGGGTTGTGGCCCCTCCCACCTGGACATGGCAGCGGAGAGGGGCGGAGCCCTGGGCTGCATGGAGGTAGCTAGGTAGCCCTAGCTACCCCTGGTGAGGAACAGATTACCCACTCCTCTTGTGCCCTCTGTGCGAGAGAGCGTCCCTTCCCTGAAATTTATTTTGAAGAGGGCCTTTTTAACTCCCCCATTTCATAGTACTTTATATAATCCTTCCTTATCCTTTGTGTAAACTGTTTGTGTATATCTCTTTATCTCTGTATTTGGACTGTCTCTCAACTTTCTGTTCTTTCCTTTGCTCTCTACTTGTTATTTATTTCTCCTTCTAGTGACTAGTTGTGATCCAGACACACGTGAACTTTCATGCCAATTTATAACACAGTTCATCATTTTTTGGGAACTCTTGCTGAGTCCTAGACCTTTTTTATTATTTTAGTTCTACTGTAGTATTTATCAAATCAGACAGAAGGTAACAGTATGGTTTAGCATCTTATAGATGAAATTCTTTCACCTCTCTTCATGGCAGGCTTCTTCAGTAGGTATGAAGGGTGAGATCAGGAAGATGTGGTTCTACAGGCATACTCACTCAAGGGGATCTTTTTCTCATCTCCTTTGGAAATGCTTGGTAGAGGCTCACATCCTGTTAAGTTATGGATTTTTTTGTAGTTTACCAAGATGAGAATGAGTTGTTTTTTAACTGAAATCTATGCACCATCAAAACTAACAGAAATCCAGTAATCTCTCCCTTTTTGTACCTGTTAAAAGATTATTTGTCATTGGTAGCATTCTTTAACAATATGTACCCTGCACAAATGATCAACTTACGCCCTCTTAGAGTACAAGTCAGTATATTCTATAGTGGGAGGGATTGCCGAGGAACTGTAGCAAAATGTTCACCTAAATAAACAAAAGCCACAAAGGTCCCCCTTTTGTGCTTCTCTGCTTCTCTCCCTGGTGGAGCTTTAAGCATTCCATCACAGAGCAATAGAGGCTTGAAGATTCTTGTAACAAAAGTTTGCTAGAGGTTTAGTAATAGTCACCCAACTATTTGACTTCTCTTTGAAGTTCAGCCCTGGAATCTGCCACAAGCTTTCTTGAGCCCTTGGGCAAGTCATTTCCCCTCTCTCTTTGGTCTTCTCATCTGTGGACTGAGGGAGTGGGATGAGATTATGTTTGAATTTCTTCTTAGCCCTGATTATATGAAGGAGTAATATGTCATGTTTTACACAGAAAAATCCCAATGGATCTCTTAAAGGCTTAACTGTAGCCTTTGTGATAGTGAGCTTTTTGTATAGGCCTTTCACATCTTTTGTTAAGTTTATTCACAGGTATCTGATCTTCATTGGTACAGTTGTAAATAGAATGTTTTTTTTTTCATTTCTTCTTTTTTTCTCTCCCCCCCCCAATTTCTTCTTTTTTGCATATAGGACTTACAGTATTATATTGAAAAGCAGTGGTGAGAGTGGACAGCCTTGTCTTGTTCCTGATCTCAAAGTGAAAGCTTTTAGTTTTCTGCTGTTTAAGATGATACTGGCTGTGGGTCTGTCATATATTGCTTTTATTAAGTTAAGGTGTGTTTCTTCTAATCCAGGAATTTTGAGGACCTTCATTGTAAATGGATGTGTAAGCTTCTGTTGTTTCTTTGGGTATTTTCTTGTTTCTTGATATGGAACTGTATTGCTATGGATTTTCCTCTTACTGTTGCTTTTGCAGCATCCCATACATCTTGGAAGATTGTGTCGTTATCATTCATCTCAAAATATTTGTTCATTTCTTCTTTGATTTCCTCATTAATCCAATAGTTTTACAATAGTGAGGGTTTTGGTCTCCATGAAATGGGAGGATTCCGGTTCTTCTTTCCATGGTTAATTTCTAGTTTGAAGCCTTTATGATAAGAAAAAATAGATGGTATGATTTCAAGCTTCATGAATTTGTTGATGCTGGTCCTGTGGCCCAGTACGCAGTCAGTCCTAGAGAATGATCCATATGCTTGAGAAATATGTGTGTTCAGCTATTTTTTGGGTGGTGGGAGGAATGCACTATCCTATAGATGTCTAATAGACCCATTTGGCCTAGGCATTCATTTAGAGTTACTGTGTCCTTGTTAATTTTTGTCTCATTGATCTGTCTCTTGGTAAGAGTGGGCTGTTGAAGTTTCCTATTACATACGTGTTTTCTCTAATGTCTTTTTTTTTTTTTTTTTTTTTTTTTTTTTTTTTTTTTTTTTTTTTTTTTTTTTTTTTTTTTTTTTTAGAGATGCTACAATTGTCTAATGTATTTTGGTACAACTTCATTTGGTGATTATATATTGATTTGTGTTATATCTTCCTGGTATATTGACCCCTTGATTGTTTTATGTGTCTCTTGTCACTTTTTTTAGTTTGAAGTCTGTTTTGTCTGTCTGTTGTAAGTATGGCTGTACCTGCCTTCTTTGGGGATCCATTTGCTTGTAGGCTTGTTTTCTAACCTTTTACTTTCAATCTATGTTTATCATTAGCATTTAGATGTGTTTGAGACAGTGGAAAGATGGATTCTGTTTTCTAATGCAGTCTGTTACTCTGTGTCTTTTTATTGGTGAGTTTAGTCCATTAACATTTAGGGTGATTATTGATATGTGGAAGTCTGTACTTGCCATTTTGTTCATCTTTTTGTGGTTCTGCTCATTACTTTGTTAAGTTCTCCCCCCTTCATTCTTCTGTCATTTTAAGTTTTAAGATCTTCTGTAAAACTTCTTGATAGTAAATTTCTGAAGGTTTTGTTTGTCTGAGATGTTCCATTTTTTTCTCTTACAGATGAAGGAAAGCTTTGTAGAATATGGTATTCTTGTCTGGCATTTTTTTTGTCTTGGAGTTTGGTGAATGTGTCACTCCATTCTCTCTTGTAGTGTTTCCTCTGAGAAGTCTGATATAAGCCTAATTGATTTTTCTTTATAGGTCATCTGTTTCTTGTATCTTGCCAGTTTCATTATGTTTCCTTTATCTTGTACTTTTGGGAGCTTTACTATTAGAAGTCTTGTAGTAATTTTGTTTTCATTATGGTAATTTGGTGTTCTTCTAGCTTCTAGCTTGTATCTTTGCATTCATTTCTGCTTCACATTTGGGAAATTCTCTTCAATTATTCCCTTGAATAGTTCTCTTATTTCTTTTGTCACTTTCCTTTCCTTTTGGGATTCCAATGATTCTTGTGTTTCCTTTCATTGTGGTATTAGATCTTGGAGTGTTTTTTTTTCATTCTTCCTTTGCAACGTCTCTTTTTCCTTTTGGACCTGAATCTTTGAGAGTACTGGTAACTTTTCCATTTCTTCTGTTCTATTCCATTTCTTTATAGCTTTTACTCAGTTCCTCCACTGATCTGCCAGTGTTTGCCATATTTTTAAAAAATTTATTTAATTTTCATTCCTTTATTTTCATTCCTCATTTCATTAATTGCATTTTGCATATCATTTTTCCCCTTCTCTGCCTTTTCTCTTAAATATTTCAGTGTTCTCATTGTGGTGGTTCTGAATTCATTTTTAGTCAGTTTCTGTGCTGTTGATTTCAGTGGGCTGCTTTCTTTCTGTGGTGTATTATTCCCTGGGGTGTTCATTTTATTATTTGTGATTTTCTTCTTTCAAACCACATGTTTATGTGCCAGTGGTGCTGTGCCAGTGGTGCTGGGAAGCATGGTTTTTTGGAGATCTTGCTGGGTCAGGGATGTATCTGTCTAATAGCTGGGCTGCTATAGTTGGTGTACAGGGGTAGTAGTGCAGGTCCTTGCTCAGCTCCTGTGAAATAAACCCTTGTGAGGGCTTCTGGTTACTCCAGTATGATTGTTTTAGGCTACTAGAATTGGAGAGTGGAAGTTCCAGTGGTTTCCACATGGGCTTGCAACTGCCAGGTGACTGATGCCAGTGGGTAGGGTTTCCAGGTTAAGGCTATGGCCAAGCAGGCTTGGGTGTGGGGCTTTCCTGAAGTTTCTGCTTGGGCACTCTTCTTCTATGGTAAATGCTGATATGAGCTGTGATTCTTCCCAGGATCTCCTGTCTTAACCCCATTACGTGAGGTGGGGTTCCTGGACTTGGCCTGGGGTAGTCTGGGGTTCTGTGTGGTGGGTTTGCCTGATAGCACAATTCTGCTGTGAGGTGCCTACTGGCTGCATGGAATGAACTTCTGTGTTCAGTTGTTAGGTCCCTCTAGGTTGTGGCCCTCAGGGTGGAGTTATTGGGCTAAATGAACCGCTCTTCTCAAGGTCTGTGTCTTTTGAAGTTATGGCTCCAGGGGAGATGAGGAAAGGGAGAAAAGAGAAAAAGGGAAAAGAAGAAAAGGGGGTGGGGGGAATGAGAGAATGAAAAATTGAAAAGTGAGAAGAAAAGGAAGAAAAAAGGAGAATAAAAACAAAAGATAAGGAAGGAAGGAAGGAAGGAAGGAAGGAAGGAAGGAAGGAAGGAAGGAAGGAAGGAAGGAAGGGAAAAGAAAAAGAGAGAACAAAACAAACAAGAAACCAATTAATCCAACTAACAAACAAAAACCCTGAAACCAAAACATGAAAAGGCAAATGGAGGGAATGGGAGTTGTTTCTGTATCTTCCTGGTTGCTATTCTGTGGGGAGGAGCTCTCCCCAGTTGGGCATTTTGGAGACCCTTTTGGAGGTGCGTGTGAGGAAGGTGTTGTCCGCTCCTGGGATCTCTGGAAGCATGGGTCCAAGGCTTCTCACCTGTAAGTGGCAGCAGTGACAGTAGTTATGGCATACGGTTTCATTTCCCTGAGTCTCCACAGCAATAAAGGTGTCCCCAAATGGAGTCAGATAGTGTCAGTGTTAGAGATGATGATTGATGATGATGACAGTCTCAGCTGGCTCTGGGAGCCTTCTCTTTCCGTGTGCAAATGGCTGATATGACAGGTCTGCTTCTTTGTCATCCTGGAGGTGTTCTGGTGTCCAGTTTTAGGAATCTAAATTTTTCCGGGTGTTTGTATTCTCTTTTTTTCCTTTTATTTTTTGCTCTTGGCTCTTCCACTGCTCCTAATTAACAAATTTATTTATTTATTGTTTTTTAATACTATTTTATTTTATTTTGTTCTTTAGGTGACAACCTCTGTGTTATTATTTTTTTCTCCCTCTCTCCTCCCTTTGGTGCCCCTTCCATTCTCTCAAACCTCATTCTTCGTTGTTTATTAGCTGTGCTAAGTCCATTAGTCTCTTTCCTATGTTAATGTCTTTTCTCTGGGTGAGGGACTGCATTGTTGGGTCCAGGCAAACCTTGCTGTTAGATTTTCAGTCTTAAATTTGCGTTGGGTGGCCAGGTTATATTCATTTGTGATCTGTCCATGTTTTCTTGCTGCAGGCCGTCCTCTCCAATCCAATCCCATCTCTATTGCTTTGCTGCTTTTCCTTATGGCTCTGGTGTTGGACTTAGGGGTCTCGCCCCCAGCCAGTGTTGGTCAAAAAGTTTCTCTGTGTTCAGGCTTCTGTGAGTGGTCTTTGAAGATATCTCCTCTGCTTCAGTTTGCAGTTTTGATGTGGTCATCCTCTTTGGTCATCCTCTCCTCTCCCTTAATGAGGGGAGGGTGTGTTGCTCTCTTTGAAGATATCTCCAAAATGAAGTCCCAGGTCTTGGTCCAGCGAGCGCAAAAGTACACATGGTGACATCGT
Source organism: Uropsilus gracilis (assembly GCA_004024945.1). NCBI lineage: Eukaryota > Metazoa > Chordata > Mammalia > Eulipotyphla > Talpidae > Uropsilus > Uropsilus gracilis. Next base: position 3,359 of record PVHY01028479.1, on the reverse strand, counting down.
GTCTCTACGGTTGATCTTGCATGCACTGGTTCACTTGGTTGTCCATCTGCTGTGTCCAGCTCAGGCCTGTGGGCTGGACTTTTGCCTAATCCCTCACCCGTTCTATGTTGGGGTTGGCGTTGCGCATATTCTGGTTCCTCTGAAGTTTAACTGGAGTAAGAAGTAAGAGAGAGATGGAAGGGTGACACCCCCCCCCCCCGCACTTGCGTGCACCGGAAGCTCCCAGCGTGGGGATGGGCCAACCAGACCATGGCGCGTCCTTCCATGCCCCTGGCTTCCAGGGCCTGGGGGCTACCCGGCACTGCCCAGGCCGGCTGTAAGTGGCCGCCCATCAGCAACCGCTTACTGGCAGGTGGGGCCTCCTCTCCCCACCCTGTCCCCCCTCCTGGGGGACTCACCTGAGTAGCCTGACCCCACCCCCTCGTTTCCCGCTGGCAAGGAAGCTCCAGGAGCTGGCAGGCAGGGTTCAGGTCCCTGCCCTGTTCCTACGCGCTTTTTTTTTTTTTTTTTCATTTTTAAAGTTGTTTGTAGGTGAGCGATTGCTGTCAGTATTTCTGTTCTGCCATGTTGTTTCATGGAAGCTCTTAGTGGAACTTAAAAATGGAATGCAATGTGGCAACCTCTATTCTTATGCATGGAAATGGGGAACAATGCCACAACTCCTAAGTAGGGATTCAAGGAGTCAAAATAAGGTGTCAGAAAGAACTGCTACCACCATCGTTTGCTCAGGAGTTAAGTGAGAACAGTTGCAGGTAGAGGATACACTTTTGAAATTTTTTATTTACCTTTAATATCATATAACATTATTCATCTTTGTATGGTTGTTGGTCCCTTTGAGAATACTTTCCCTCCTCCTAAGATCCCCACCACACCCTGATCACTCCATCTCCTTCCTTGTTACTGTTTGCTGGTTTATGTTTAGCCCTTTAGTCTCTTTTTTCTGGAGTACTGTCCTTTTCCTGGGTGAGGATCAGTGTTCCTGGGGCACTATAGAACATGCTTCTCATACTTCCAGTCTCAGCTTGTGTTGGGTAGCCTGTCTGAGTTCATCAGTGCCAGTTTCTCTGTGCTGTATGTCTCCTCCATTCTGTCATTGTTGAGAAGTTCCCTGGAGGGGAGAGAGGTCCATTGATAGTTGGTTTGGTTGGTCTCCTTGTTCATGGATGACCGCTTAGCTATCAGGCAGCTGTGTATTTCTGTGACCTTCCTCCCTCTCTGTCCAGAGGGATGCACCTTGCTTTTGTTGGGAGGCTTTTCTGAACCATAATTCTGGGTCCTATGCCCCAGTGAGAGTGACGGTGTTGGAGTAGTCCTGGTGGTCATCTCTACAATTGTTCTTACAATCTTGTGTTCAGTAGTTCACTCCAAGCTCTTTATGGGTCCTACCCAGGGAAGTGTGTGTCCAGGGATTTTAATCATATCCCTCACCTCATCTGTTTCTTCTGTTGGGCTATTTACAGTTTTCTTGTTCCTGAGGAGGACTGACCGGAGTGGGAATAAATCAGAATGGGTTAGCCTCTCCACACCCTCTGTACCTCCCCCCCATATCACCACCAGCAGGGCTTTTGCTATCTCCTGTGGACTGGAAGGCCTCTGTGGGGTACCCACACCCTAAGCCCCATCCCTCCCACCTGGAACTGGGACACAGGTCTGTCAAGATCCCAAACACGAAGCACTCAACAGGCTGGGTGAAGATACATTTTTATAGTGGCTATAGACATGGGCAGAGGTAGGGGGAAAGAAAGAACTGACGGAAGTATGGTTCTAGATTATTGAATGAATCTGAAGTTAGCTCAATGTAGAAGCATGCTTAAGATCTAATCTTTTAAACCTAATTATAAATAGCAAAAATTAATCATTTATTACTCTAATTCACCTCAGATTTTGATATATAAAGTCTAACAATGGGCCAAATTCCTTATTCACTACATTTCTCCAAAGGCTGTACTCTCTTTAACAATTATATTTCAGAAAAAGAAAACATATAGGCGTTCTGTATAATCTTAAGCAGCATTTTTTACTCATTCAGGTTTTATCTGAATTTCTGCTTTAAATAGGAACAAAGGAATGTACTTTCTTTTCTATAAGGGATATCCAGAAAGCACACACTATTCCTTTAATCCTGAATGGACAAAACTGTCAAAAAACCAAAAAGCTAATAACAATCACAAATTGTCAGAACTACCTAGATATTAAATCATGGCAAATAAAACTAATTGAGAATATAAAATGATTTAAATGAAATAAAAAATAAATGGAAAGGAAGTAACCAAAACCAAAATCAATCAAACTGAAAACTGAAAAATGATACAGAATAGTAACAGGGTCAAAGTTAGTTGTTAGAAAAGAAATAAAAATAAGCTACCAGAAATACTGATGAGAAAAAAAAAAAGAAATTATCAATATTAAAATGAATGAGGGGATATCAATGAAGAGTCTATATACATTAAAAAGATTATGGGCTATTAAAAACCTTATGTCAATTAATTTTATAACTTACATAAATGGACAGTTTTTTTTACAGATTAACATATTTCTCTGTCACATACACACAATTTAGATAGCCCTATATGTACTAAAATGAATTTATAATCAAAAGCCTGTCTGCAAGGAAAACTCTAATGCAATCCCAATCAAAATTTCAAAAGGATTGGATCAGAATTGAATATCCGGAAATAAAACCACACATATACAGTCAATTAATCTTTGACAAAGGGGCAAAAAACATACCCTGGAACAAGGATAGCCTCTTCAGTAAATGGTGCTGGGAAAACTGGATCAAAACTTGTAAAAAAATGGACCAGGATAACACCCTCACACCCTGTACAAAAATTAACTCAGAATGGATAAAGGGCCTGGAAGTGAGACCTGCAACCATAAAATACATAGAAGAACCTGGGCAAAACCCTTCATGAATTTCACCTCAGAAATACATTTGGGGAAACAACTATGGCTGGCAAAAAAATGAAGGAAAGCATAAACAGCTGGGACTATATAAAACTAAAAAGTTTCTGTTCAGCAAAAGAGACAATAAACAAAGCAAAAAGAAACCCAACCAACTGGGAGAAAATTTTTGCCCTGCAGACAAGTGACAAGGGTCTGAATACAAAGATCCACAAAGAGCTCCTACAGCTCAACAAAAACAAAGCAAACAACCCAATCAAAAATGGGGAGAAGAACTAAAAAGACACTTCACCAAAGAGGAGATACAGATGGCTAATAGACATATGAAAAAATGCTCCACCTCACTAATAATTAGGGAAATGCAAATTAAAACCACACTGAGATACCATCTTACACCAGTAAGAATGGCCCACATAAATAAAACAGACAACAAATGTTGGCGCGGATGTGGAGAA
>PVHY01028478.1:0-15189 GCA_004024945.1 Uropsilus gracilis | reverse complement strand
AAAAAAAAAAAAAAAAAAAAGGTCATGGAAGCAACCTAAATGCCCCAAAACAGAGGACTGGATGAAAAAAAATGTGGTATATATACACAATGGAATATTGCTCATCAATTAAAAATGACAAGTTCGATGATTTTATGACTACATGGATGTACTTAGAAGAAGTCATATTAGCAGAAACAAGGCAAAAAGAAAAAGACAGAAACCAAATGGTTTCACTAATATGTGGGATATAGTGAAAAAATAAACAAAAGCCTTGAGGAAAAGTCAAAACAAGCTAAGCACCAAACTGAAGCGCACAACTTTTAGCAGGAGGGAAAGGGGGGGAATGGAGGGGAGGGGGGGGGGGGGTAAATTCCTGGGATTACAATGATGCGAAATTTATATATAAATAAAGAAAAAGGAAGGGGTTCTAGTAGCAGGGGCTGGGAGAATGGAGGTTAGGAGAGAAAACAGTGGATGCCCAATCAAGCCCTGAGGCCAGAGGCCCAACAGCTGTCAGATGACACATGGCCCAGTTCTGGCAGAAGTGAGGCAGTGGGCGATCAGTTTGGCCACTGGAGACCTCAGAACCCTCTTTCTCCTCTCCTCCCTTCTCCATGCTCCTCTCCCCTGCTGCCCTTACAGCTTTCCGAGGGTAGGGGCCCGGGGTGCAGCGGATTAAGTGCCAAGGCTTGCCAGCTTTCTCCTGAATGGTTCGCTATCTAGCTCCTCTGGCCTTCAGCTCTGGTCCTTTTGGAGGAAGCCTCTCACTTCTGCCAGCCCCAGTCCAGCCAGGTCAGACCAGCATAAGGGTGTGTTTGTCCACAGAGACTTCCTCTGGCCAGAGAAGGCCTATTTGTACAGCAGTGGTGGCCCAGGAGGCAGGAAAAGTAGCTCCCAATTTAACTGTTTTGTTGACTGAAAAAGGAACGGTCAAACTCAAGGTAAGCTATGAAGTTTTGAATCATCAGTTCTATCTTGGAAAGAAATAATTGAAATGGAGTAGAACAAGTTGATGTGTTTTGAGAAAAATCGTTAATGGTGATGTAAAAACATGAAGCAAATGTTTAGAAAAGGAGGTACTTGAGCACTGTCATGTCCGAGGAGCCATTCCCCATGCTTTTCACTTCTTGTTTCCTACAAATCTTCGTGCACATAAACACCTTTTATTACTGCAATTAAAAGGCAAAGACCATGGTGTTTCCTGCTGTCCTCTCCATGGCGTTAGCATGCTTTCCAGGTCTCTTTAATCATAGCTTGCCTCCTCTTGTCCGTAGCGTCCTATTGTGTCCACATTGTTCATTAATTCACTCACCCACAATGTTGTCCACTCTTTGAACACTGCTTTGCAGGGTTCTGAAAATGTCACCCAAAAGTTGTGGGAGTCTTTGTGCCTCAAAACTACTAGCACTTTGACGAGATCAGGTGTGTCCAGGGTGGTGTGGCTGTAGGCAGTATTGACATTCTGAATGTCTGTCTTAGGCTGAACACCCCCAGAGATGAGCTGCCATGTGGGGATCCCAGTATCTTGCTGGGTCCTGTTTTGTCTTATAGTACACAGCTGTGTTCAAGTGCACCTCCCACCCACACCACCCTCCTGTGACATATCAGAGACCACATTACCCTCAGCCGCTCAAATGACAAGAGCTGGCAAGTGCCAAGGCCACTTACCCTGCCTTTGTGCTACAGTCTAGGCCAAAATCCTTCTGAACTCGTCAAGCGTTTTCCTTCTGAGAGAAGGATGAGTTCTGGAAGGAAAACCTTCAGAGATCAAAGCTACAGTTTGCAAGCAACAGAAGGCCAGCAGACTCTTAGCAAGAATGTGGAATTGTTGGTTTCTGTAACAAACTCTGGGGACCAGGGTCTCCATGTGTCCTACATGCTGTGCAGGGATCTGTCCCTCCCCAAGGGGATCAGATGACTAGATGCCTCTCTGGACTGAGTCCCTATCAGAGAGACCCGCTCCAGCCACAGCACCCTCAGGACGCTCTTAGTTGGCAAAGGAGCCCCAGCACAGCCGAGGACTGGCTGGACTCAGCACAGTTTGTGCTCAGAGAGGGCAGCCTGAAAGTGATGAGATGTGGCCTCCTGAGGAAGTAGGTGCTGGTCTCCCCAAACAGGAAACAGATGCAGACAGGCAAATCCCTGGAGAGTGCCTACCCTTCTAAGGGTGGTGCAGGGTGGAACAGGACCCAGGGGCCCGCCTACCTTAAACCCTCTCACTCTAGTAGCCCTCTGAGCTCACCTCCAGCCCCCTCCACTCTCTCCTTCAGTGTTTCTCAAAGCTTGAGTTTCTGATTGAACCACCCTGGTATAACCCAGACCTGAATGAGTGTGACAAGGACACTGTGCAGGCCAGGTGAGAGAGGGCCTCACTGTGGGTGCCTCCCTCAGGGGCATCCTCTAACCCCAAGGGCATGCTCCTCCCACTTTGACAAACCCCTCCCATTCCTCTCACACCTCCCTTACCAGTCTCCCCTTAATGTGGACAAATTTCTCCACCTCAGACACCCTCTTTCCCTGTGGCTGCCCCACCCTTGTGGGCATATTCTCCCCCGCCCCCACCCCCCGAAACTTCCCTGCCCCTGCAACGATGCTTTTAACCCCTCTGCTGTGGATACACCCCTCCCTATGAACATACCCTATCTCCCCTTTGGGGGTACCCACAACTTGCGACTGACCTGAGGGGTGTTTCTGGAGGGATGCCCATCGAAGGGCCAAGTTACTGACCAAGCCCAAAGTGAGGGCGGACTAACGGGCATCTGGGAGTCTCTGGCAGGCAACTCCTCCTTCTTTCCTCACAATTCTTCCACCTGCAGCCTTGGTGACGGAGGTGACTGTCTCCTCTCTGTGTTTTAAAATCAAAGGCACCTGGCACTCAGGCTTTTATAGTCTAGAAAATTCCACTGAAATACCTGGTGTTTTTTTATTCACAGAGGTCTCTAGTTCTGCTCCTTGCTCCTGTAATCTGTGATGCTGGTAGGCTGGGAATGACACACAAACACCTTGTTGGTACACCGTTCACTGTAACTGCACTGAACAATGCTTCTTGGGGGTCTGCACTTATCAGGGACCTCCAACCAGAACCCTGTGGCGCCACCCTCACTCCACCCTACTCAAAGCTGCTGCCTGCACCCTGCCCCACCTGGGAGGTGCCCTTCTGTCCTGGTGCTTCTCTTCTATGGAGGGACACCGGGTTTCTTATCTCTGCCTGCCCTGGGGATCCCTCCATCCTGCTCTTTGGGGGCACTTGTCTTAGTTTCCCCTTGTTCCAAGTGATTCACTCTGCAGCTATTGCTGGACAGCTGCATGCCCTGGTGGGTCCTGAGACAGGGTGGAGAGACCTTGTCTGTGTTCCGGGGCAGGAGGGGAGCGTGGACTTCTGAGGGGGACTGACCCCTGAGAGGGTCTTTCCTCTTTCCTGCCTCCCCCTCAGGGGACGTTGTTCTTACCCAGGAAGGACTGCATCTCAATGCAGTGTGCCTCTCAATGTCGCCTTGACCCCTGGAAAGGCTTCAGCCTGGACTGCAGACATATGCTTGAGAGTCATCCCTTGAAGTCTCTCCAGCCACGTTTCCCCACACCCAGAGCCCCAGCTTTCCAGACTTCCACATCACATGAGGGATGTGATCCTGGCTGGCATCTCTGAGCACTTCCAGGGCACCTCCAGCGTTGGTGCCACAGCAACCGGGCAGTCAGAAGCTGGCAGGTGGCTCCTGATGACTCCACCAGTGGGTCGAGTGGACATTGGGCACTCAGGGACACCCGGAGGCAGTTCAAAACTGCTTATCTTACAAGGGGAAGTAAGCCACAGATGGCAGTCTGCAGTGGTCACCAGTGGTCATCTGTGCTGCTTGATGCCCCAGTTTCTGCCCGAGGATCCATTTTATATGATAGTGTGGAAAGCTCACAGCCTGGCTGTGCACAGCACCCCAGACCCAGGGCACTTTCCCTCGGGGTCTCTGGCTGATGGGGTGCTGCTCCCTCCCTGCCTACATTGCTGGCCCCGGAAAAGATCAAACTTCAGATTTCAAGATACAGTTTCAGCTGAACTCACATTGTTTTCACATCATCATAAAGTCAAAAAGTCTGGGGTCAACCATCATCAGTCAAGGACCATCCGTGGTTTGAATTGCTGGATTCCTTTGCAGACTGCATTCTTGACTCAGCAATTTGTGTTCAGGTCTCTCCCAGGCCTTCTTGGGACTGGTGAGCCCTGTTCCAGTGCTAACTTGCAGGCCACTGCCTGGGTTGAATGAGCTGTAGGCTGTGCTCTCTACCAAGGGGTGACTATCTGCAGCTTTGCCCTTATAAACTAGCACACCTGAGAGATTGTCTGGGTTCCTATCCAGGCCAGTGCAATAAAACAAATACAGCCATAAAGCAAGTCCCACGGATTTGTTTTCATAGGATTTCCGGTGCATTTAAAGTTACAGTCACATTTTACCTTGATCTATTAAGTAGAAAAGCACTAGGTTAAAAAATCCAAAATAGTATTTTAAAAAAAATACAGCTCAAAATACTAACCATCCCCCCAAATCTTCAGGAAGTCATAATCTTTTTTGCTACCAACCCTCAGTTTATGCAGTGTCTGCAAAGAGCTATAAGGCCAAGTGAGATGCAGTAATGTCTGTCTGCACATATTTTGAAAAGTACTCCTGGGAGGATCTGGGCACTGGGCTACCTCTTTGCAGGGCTTGGTGGTCCTTTGCAGGAGTTACAGGAGTGAGAAACTCCCAAGATTGTACCCAGGTTGGCTCACCCCCCATTCTGCTGGTAATACTGTTCAACGGGGGTTGGGGGGGGTGGGGGGGTGGCCATGAGGTGGGGATGGTGGCATTGCCCTCCTGCCCAGGGGGTGGGAGTTCCCTGGCTGCTGCCTGGACTCCTCAGACTCCCCTTTTCAGGGAACCTCCATCTTGCTGGGGTAGGGCATGGCTTGCCTTACCTCTACCCCAGGCTGTTATGGAGGGCCCCTGGGCATACTGCGGGTCACTGAGACAAGAGTGGACATGTGTGGGCCAGCCTGTGCTCTGTGTCAAGACCCTTTCCTCCTTACCCAGTAGGAGGGAGAAGCTTCAATAAACAGGCATTCCCCACGCCGCCCCCCCCCCCCAAGTGGGTGCTGTGATGCTGCAGGCTTAGTGCATGAGGAAAAGAGGGAGGCCGTGTTTTTTCTTTTTATCCAACATCTCAAGAGACTTTCATTTTGGTGTTATTTTATAAGAGGAATATTTAAAAATTTAGAGAAGTCAGGTGTGGTGGCATGCACCTATAACCCCAGTTACCTGGGAGGCTGATGCTGGGGATCACTTGATTTTCACAGGTTCAAGACAACCCTGAGCAACATAGCAAGACCTAGTCTCTTAAAAAAAAATAAATAAAAATTTATAGAGAAATTGGGAGCTATAGTAGAGCAAGCTATATATAATATAATATAATAAATATTATATATATATATAAATGAATTCACACTTTGCCTCTCTCCATTCACTCATCCATCTTTCAGACCACGCTGCCACCACTATACTACAAGGGGCCTATGAGGGGCGATGCCATGCTCCCAGCCAGGGCCTGCCTGCATTGCCAGCAGAGAAGCAAGCGGGTAGACCTGGAGAAGCCATTTGGTTGGTGCATTTGGTCCAAGACAGGTGAGTTAGGCCACAGTCTGAGGTTTCTGTGCTTGCTCCAATCTAGAGGGACTAGGACTGGAGCTTCAGGAGGGGATAAGCAGGACGCAGCTGAGAGAGGGCCCACCTCGGGGCTTAGGGCAGGTGTCCTGGGTGAGGAGGGTCAGCTTCTGAGGGTGGAGAGGTTGTATGAAGGATGCAAGTTGTCCTCACTGTATCCTCACTGCAGGGCCCCTGTGCTGGCCCATTGCCTTGTTGCCACCTGCTAGCCCCCCTCTGCCTTTGCCCAGGCTGTTCCCCTGTCTGGAGGTCTTCTCCTTGACTCATGCCCCTCATAAGCCCCGCCTTCTGCCCTGGATCTTCCCTGGCCCCCTCCCCTTGACAGCACTTCTTCCAGAAGCTGGGTTCCTGGGCTGAGGACTGGGGACACTACCATCTGTGAGGTAGAGGGCTGTCTATGCCCTCCAGGGTGTTGGGCATCCCTGATCTCCACTCACCATATGCCAGTAGCTCCCATCCACACATAGTCTGGCAATCTGAAAGTTCTGCAGATGTCACCACTGTCCTTAGGGGGAAGTCATCCCAGTGAAAATCACTGAGATAGATGGGGGTGGGGGTGGACCCATAGCTGTGTAGGTTCACAGGTAGGTGTATGGGTTCGTGGGTAGATGGGTGGGTGGGTAGATGGAAGACAGATCCATAGCTTAAGATGGGTAGCAGACAGATGATAGACTGGCAGACAGATACGGACAATTTCATAGATGAGAAGCAGGCATGGTCTTTCTCTTGCTAAGGCAGTTTCTTACTGTCCCATGACCTTCAGGGACTGAAGCACTCTCTGCTATGGGGCCGTCTGTAGGGTGTTTAGCACCTGGACCTGACTCTCTGGGCCAAGCAGTGACAAAGTAGTGACAAAAAGCATCTTTAGAGGTTGCCGAATGTTCCTGGGGGTTGGGGGGTGTGTGTGCAACAGAGTCCTGATTGAGAACAGCCACATCCTCTTTTGGGCAACCTGTACCCACGTCCTCTGAGGTTTGAGGTTTATTCTTCCTGGGAGGAAGAACAGGAGAGGTGCTCTGTCCCCAGCCAGCACCTCCTTTGCTGCAACCCACATGGCAGCCTGGGTACCAAAAACCTCCACAAGCTGCTGAGTTCTCCCCTCTCCTCACAGTGGTGGTGTCTCTTAGAGCTCCCTTCAGCCCTGGCAGCCGCACCAGTGTGTTGACTGTGGCCTCCAGCATCACTCTTGGCCTCCTGCTTGCCTTCTAAGTGAGGATGAAGGGAATGTGGTTGCTGACAGCCTCTGGTTCACTGTGGAGTCTACCTCTGAAAACCAGGTGAAATGTTGGAACCAAGCCTGTGGGTGAGGGGGAAGAGGTGTTGGAGGGTAACCTGGGGTCTCTTACAGAGGGGACAGGCAAGCATGGGACTGAGGCTCAGGAGTGGGCTGTGCACAGTGCTGTTGGCAGGGGCTGCCTTACTCTGTAAATAATTGAACGTAACTTGCATCTTGACCGAAACTCTCCAAAACTCATCCTCTACAGGAAAGGTGATCAACTGCTCTCTTTCCCAGCTGGGCTCCAGACTAGGGGATCCCACTCCTGATCCCAATATTGGGCTCAGCCCTCTGAACCCTTCCCCCACATACATGCCTGCATATATGCCCTCAGCCACTGTCTCCACTAGTTCTCTGGATAGAATGTTCTACTTGCCCCAGCTAAGTTGCTGTCATTCTGCCTCCTCCCCCTATCTTCACCTGAGCAATAAGGCCAAGGTCCCAGCTGAGCTGGCAAGGACCAATGCTCCTTGATGGACAGAGGGTGGAAGGGTTGGGAGAGTTTGTTTGATAGGTCTTTATTTATTTATTTTAATTTGTTAAGTTTTTTTGTGGGAAGAAAGCAAATTATATACAGATAGGTATACATATTACAATACCATTATTACAAAAATATAACCATGCAAAATAATATATTATTTACTGATGTGTGATTTAAAAGTTTCAAATACCACAGGAATGACAAGCATCAAATCCAATGTACTGATTATTATTTCTGGAAATGTATAATGGGGAATAGGATAGAAGAGATATCCACAGAGAATGTCAACTATCTCTATGATGGCTGTTCTTTTTAAAATTTAATTTAATTTTTTAATTTTGCATGTATATGTGTATTTACATTTATATTACATTATTGTGTACCCTGGGGCTTTCCCACTTCCCTGACACCTGTTAACCATCCTACTCTTTTGTGCTCTTCACCTCCCCCACCTTCTTCCCCCTCCTCCTCTCTCACTCCATTGTTCAGTCCCATTGGTTGTTTCTAATTTTTCTTATTCATTAGTTTATTTTTCTCTATATCCATCATATAAGTGAGACCATCCTGTACTTCTCTTTTTCTTTTTGACTAATTTCTGCTAATATGAATCCTTCTAGTTCCATCCATGTTGCTGTGAATGACATATGTTTATCCTCCTTGATTGATGCATAGTATTCCATTGTGTACATATACCACATTTCTTTCAGCCAATCATCAGTTTTGGGGCATTTGGTTTGTTTCCAAATCTTGGCAATTGTAAACAGAGCTGCAATAATCGTGTATACAGGTGTCCTTTTGAATTAGTGTTTTCATGTCCTCTGGGTAGATTTCCGGTAGTGGGATTGCTGGGTTGAATGGTAATTCCACTTTTAATTATTTGAGGGCCCTCCACACAGTCTTCCATAGTTGGCTGGACCAGTTTGCACTCCCACCAACAGTGTAAGAGAGTTCCTTTTTCTTCACATCCGTGCTAACACTTGTTGTTGTCCATTTTATTTATATGGGCCATTCTTACTGGTGTAAGATGGTATCTCAGTGTGGTTTTAATTTGCATTTCCCTGATTATTAGTGATGTGGAGCATTCTTTCATATGCCTATTAGCCATCTTTATCTCCTCTTTGGTGAAGTATCTTTTTAGTTCTCCCCATTTTTTGACTGGGTTTTTTGCTTTGTTTTTGTTGAACTGTAGGAGCTCTTTGTGGGTCTTTGCTATCAGACCCTTGTCACTTGTCTGGAGGGCAAAAATTTTCTCCCAGTTGGTTGGGTTTCTTTTTCTTTTCTTTATTGTCTCTTTTGCTGTACAGAAACTTTTTAGCTTGATATAGTCCCAGCTGTTTATGTTTTCCTTCATTTTTTGGCCAACCATATTTGTTTCCCAAAATGGATTTCTGAGGTGAAATTCATGAAGCTTTTTGCCCAGGTTTTTCTCTATGTATTTTATAGTTGCAGGTCTCACTTCCAGGTCCTTTATCCATTTTGAGTTGATTTTTGTACAAGGTATGAGGGTGTTGCCCTGGCCCATTTTTTTACATGTCTTGATCCAGTTTTCCCAGCATCATTTACTGAAGAGGTTATCCTTGTTCCAGGGTATGTTTTTTGCCCCTTTGTTAAAGATTAGTTGACCATATATGTGTGGTTTTATTTCTGGGTATTTGACTCTGATTCATTGGTCTGTTTGTCTGTTTTTGTACCAGTACCATGATATTTTAAGTATTATGGCTTTGTAGTATAGCTTGAAGTCTGGAATAGTAATACCTCCATTCTCTCTTCTGTTTGTCAAAATGGTTTTGGCTATTCAGGATCTTTTGTTGTTCCATATGAATTTCAGTAATTTTCGTTCTATCTCTTTAAAATATGTCATTGGGATCTTTATTGGAATTGCATTGAATCTGTAGATTGTCTTTGGTAGTATGGCCATTTTGATAATGTTGATTCTTCCAATTCATGAACAGGGAATGTCTTTTCATTTTTTAACATCATCTTCTATTTCTTTTAAGAATATTTTATAGTTTTCTCTGTATAGGTCTTTTACTTCTTTTGTTAGGTTTATTCCCAAGTATTTAATTTTCTTTGGTGTGATGGTAAATGGAGTGTTTTTCAAAATTTCTTCTTCTTCTGATTGATTCTTTGCATATATGAATGCTGTTGATTTTTGTGTGTTGATCTTGTATCCAGCTACCTTACTGAATTGGTTTATTATTTCAATTAGCTTTTCTGTCGATTTTTCTGGATTCTCTACAATAGAGTGTCATATCATCCGCGTATAATGATAGCTTTATTTCTTCTTTCCCTATTTGGATTCCTTTTATGTCTTTCTCTTGTCTTATTGCCATACCTAGAACTTCCAGAACTATGTTGAAAAGGAGTGGAGAGAGTGGACATCCTTGCCTGGTTCCAGACCTTAATTGAAATGGTTTCAGTTTTTCCCCATTGTGAGGATATTTGTTGTGGGTTTGTCATATATAGCTATTATGTTGAGGTATGTTCCTTTTATACCAATTTTTTCCAGGGCTTTCATCATGAAAGGTTGCTGAACTTTATTGAATGCTTTTTCTGCATCTATTGATATGATCATATGGTTTTTGTTTTTCTCTTTATTGATGTGATGGATTATGTTGATTGATTTTCAAATGTTGAACCATCCCTGTGCCCCTGGGATGAATCCCACTTGGTCATGATGGATAATTCTTTTGATGCAATGTTGGATTCAGTTTGCCAGGATTTTGTTTAGAATTTTTGCATCTGCGTTCATTAGGGAGATTAGGCTGCAGTTCTTCTTTTTCAATTTTTTGAAAGAGTTTAGCAGTACTGGTGTTAGTTCCTCTTTGAATGTTTGTTAGAATTCATTTGTGAAACCATCTGGACCTGGGCTCTTGTTTTTAGGGAGTGTTCTGATGACTGCCTCAATTTCACTGCTTGTGATTGCCCTGGTTAAGTTCTCTATTTCTTCTTTGTTCAATTTTGGATGACTATATTGTTCTAGGAATTTGTCCATCTCTTCCAGGTTGTTGTATTTGTTTGCATATAGATGTTCGTAGTAGTCTCTAATTATCTTTTGGATTTCTGCTGGGTCTGTTGTAATATCTCCCTCTTAGTTTATGATTCTGTTTATTTTTTTCTCTTCTTTTCTTTGTAAGCCTTGCAAGGGGGTTATCAATTTTTTTTTTTTTTGAGACTAGGTCTCGCTACTTTTGCCCGTGGAACCACAGGCTCTCGTTGCCCGGGGTACCACAGACTCAAGCAATCCCCAGCCTCAGCTTCCCAGGTAGCTGGGATTACAGGCGCGTGCCACCACACCCAGCTATTTTTTTGGAACTAGGTCTTGCTACAGGCCCCAAGTGGGACTTGAACCGTGATCCCTAGCCCCGGCCACTTCATAGGCTGAAGCTTACAGGCACGAGCCACTGTGCCCGGCCGAGGTTATCAATTTTATTTATTTTTTCAAAGAACCAGCTTTTCATTTTATCTTCTCGATGATCTTTTTGGTTTCTATTTCATGAATCTCTTTTATTTTTGTTATTTCTTGTCTTCTGCTGGGCTTTGGATTTTTTTTTGTTGTTGCTCTTTTCCTAGGTCCTCAAGTTGGGAGATTAGAGTATTTCTTTGGGCTGCTTCAATTCTTTTTATTTGGGCCTGTATTGCTATTTATACTTAATACTGCTTTTTCTGCATCCCACATATTTTGGAACGTTGTGTAATCTTTGTCATTTGTCTCCATGTATGTTTTCATTTCTTTTTTGATTTCCTCTTTTACCCAGTGATCTTCCAAAAGCCTGTTGTTCAGTCTCCATATAGTGTTTACTCTCCTTATTTTATTTTCATTGTTGATTTCTAGTTTGATGCCTTTATGATTGGAGGAAAAGGTTGGTATTATTTATTCTTTGTGTATTTGTTCAGGTTTGTCTTGTGGCCTAATGTATGGTCAATTTTAGAGCATGAACCGTGTGCATTTGAAAAGAAAGTGTATTCTTTTCCTTGGGAGTGCTGTATCCTGTATATATCTATTAGGTCCATTTGGTCTAGATCTTTCCTTTAAAACTTTTGTGTCTTTGTGTAGTTGCTGTTTTGTTGATCTGTCTTTTAGTGAGAGTGTCATGTTAAAATCTCCTACCTCATATGTATTCTTACCAATATTTGATTTCAGTTCTACTAATAGTTGTTTTATGGCCGGGTACAGTGGCTCATGCCTGTAACCTTCAGCCTATGAAGTGGCCGGGACTAGAGATAACAGTTTGAGTCCCGCCTGGGGCCTGTAGCGTGACCTAGTTCCAAAAAAATAGCTGGGCATGGTGGTGTGCACCTGTAATCCCAGCTACCTGGGAAACTCAGGCTGGGGATTGCTTGAGTCTGTGGTCCCCGGGCAACGAGAGCCTGTGGTTCCTTGGGCAAAAATAGTGAGACCTAGTTAAAAAAAAAAATAGTTGTTTTATGAATTTTGGTGCTTCCTCGTTAGGTGTGTATATGTTGATTATTGTTATGTCTTTTTGGTGGATTGACCCTTTAACCATTAGGTAGTGGCCATCTTATCTTTTGTCACTTTTCTTAATTTGAAGTCTGCTCTATCTGATTTAAGAATGGCAACCCCTGCTTTCTTGTGGGGGTCAGTTGCTTGTAGTATAGTTTTCCAGCCCTGCATCTTCAGTCTATGCTTATCCTTAGAGATCAGATGTGTTTCTTGGAGGCAGCAGAATGTTGGGTTCTGTTTTCTGATCCAGTCTGCAACAGTTTGTCTTTTGATTGCTGAGTTTAGACCATTGACATTTAGGGTGATTATTGATGTTTGAGATTCTAACGGTTTCCTGGTGGCCATTTTGGAGTTTTGTTTTGGTTTCTTTTTTGTTTGTTTGTTTTGTTTTATTTGTTCTTCTTATTGTTTTGATCTTGAGGCCTCCTGCAAAATTTCCTGGAGTGGGGTTTTAGTGGTAGCAAATTTCTGGAGACTTTGCTTGTCGGAGAAGGTTCTAATTTTTCCTTCATAGAGGAAGGATAGCTATGCAGGGTAGAGCTACTTTTTTGGCACTTTTTTTCTTGGAGTTTTTTGTAGATGTGACTTCCTTGTGACTTCTCTCCTTGCCTGGAGTGTCTCTTCAGAAAAATCTGAGGTCAGTCTAAAGGATTTTCCTTTGCAGTTATCTGTTTTTTCCTCTAGCCATTCTCATTTTTTCCTTATCTTGGGTTCTTGGAAGTTTTATGATGATGTGTCTCGTTGTGGCTTTTCTTTCATTAAAGTAGTTTGGTGTCCTTTTTGCTTCCTGCATGTCTATTTTCATTTCTTTCTTCAGATTTGGGAAGTTCTCCTCTTATTACATTGAAAAGCCTTTCAGTTCCCATGACTCTCTCCTCTCCTTCTGGGATTCCTATTACTCTTCTTTAAGGAATCGGACATATCTCTGAGCTTTTCTTCAGTCTTCTTACTTTGTTTTTCTCTCTCTTTTTTTTTCTTCATCCTCTATTTCTGTATCCTCAAGTGTGCTGATTCATTCTTCTATTTCATCTAATCTGCTTCCATGACTTTTCCGTGCATTTTTGAGCTCATCTATTGCAACTTTTAAATCCTGAGTCTCCTTCAATTTCATTTTTAGGGATTCATTTTCCTTCTTCAGTTCATTGATTAGGTTATACATATTGATGGTTTCTTTTTTATATTTTTCTACTTCTTCCCTTAGTGCATTAAATGCTTCTATCATTCTGTTGTCCATTTTTTCTGATTCTTCTCTTATCTGTTGGAGTGCATTTAGCATCTTGATTTTGTAATCTTTGTCTGAGATACACATCATTTCTTCAATGTCTTCCTTGGTGTTTTCTGGAAATTGTCTTTTCTTTGGTGGTGATGGATTACTTCCTGTAGGGTTTGCTTGCATGTCTGCAGTTTTTCTCCTTACTGCGTTTTGCTTTCTGACTTGTTCTACATATTGAGAAACCATGGCTCTGGTGTTGGTCGGCATGCTGATAGTAATGTTTTCCAGACTGCAAGTAGATCTGTAGTTTAGTTTACTAACTTGCACTGGCGCCATGAGCGGTGCCAGCACTAGTGACTTCCAGCATCTCAGCTGGGGAGGGGAAAGGTCAGGCAGGTTCACTCAGGAACCTGGGTGAAGGGGGCAGTTATCCACATTTGTGGTGACAGCGATGCAAGGAAGGGACTATCCCAAAGGCCTGGTACTATGCCAGTGACTTCCAGCGTCTCACCTGGGTTGAGAGAGTTTGACTGTATTCCAGCTTTCTCTGCTGTGAGTGGGTCCAGGTCTCACTGACCCTTGTACTTGATGAATGAAACTCAGCCTGGAAGGTCTTTGACTTTTGGATCAGGGCATCCAGGACCAGTTGTATGTATGTGTGTGTGGCTGCAATTGGTAAGAGCATCTACCTCTCAGGTCAGGGTTGTGGCTGCCCAGGTAAGTGGAGGCCTCCACAAAAGTCTCCTCCTTCACTCCCTTTCCAATGAGTGGAGAACCCACATTCTCATCCCACCAGCGATTTTATCTGTGAACCCAGCCCTTGTTGTTGCATTGGTGCAGTTAAAGATCTTGGAGTATGATTCACCAGACCCTTGCAATATATGCCCAAATTCTATCTCTCCAGCCTTGGTCTATCTACCTTTAAAATGGGCTCATGCCACCACTACCAGTCTCCTGATTGTCTCCTGGAGATGCATATGAAAGGAGGTTGAGATGGGAGCATGCCAGGCCCACAAGAATCAGTTTCGGCTGAGAAGATAAACTCAGCTGACCTTGCCTTAGGTTTTCTGGGAATTAGGAGAGTATGATGTTTCTGATGCTTTGGGGGTGTCCAAGGAGGAGGGACCCTTCAAGTGGACAGGACTGGCTGCTACCACTCTTTCCTCTTCCCGTGGCTCTGGAATGTCATCAAGGAGTCTAGGTTTGCCTTCACTGCAAGGAGAGGTGATCTGGAGCTCTCCTTGCTTTGAAACAAAGGGATTGGGATATAGAGATAAGTTGGGGCAGAAATTCCCAACCTTTATTTATTTATTTATTTTTTTTACTTAAAAAATTTTTTTTATTCATACTTTAGATTTTACAGTAAGGGCAAATGATTATTGGAAAGCCTCTCCCCCACCCACCGTTGAAGACCCCTCTCCTTGTTGTTTTTGGTCTACGTTAAGTCCTTTAGTCACTTCGTATTCTATGTTAATGTCCTTTTCTTTGGTGAGGGACTGTGATCCTAGAATATAGCAAGCCTTGTTGGTAGATGTTCAGTCTTATCTCTGTTCTGGGTAGCCGTTCATTCTCCGTGAAATCTATTGGTGTTTTCTCTTGTTGACGGTCTTCGATCCATTTCGTTCATTGTGGAAGATACTCGTGGAGGGTCTCTGCTAAAAAGCTTTGCAGCTCATTTCCTCTCCTTCATTGTAGCTTTGTGTGGGCCTGCAGCCCCATCTCTGTGACCTTCCTCTCCCATTGATCGGGGAGGGGAACCTTGCTTTCTTGAGCTGTGTATCCATCCTTAGCTTTTGACCCGTCCACTTATTGTATGGCCTTAGGTGTGATTCTGTGATAGGTGATGTCCATGATCATTTCTCCAGTCTAATATAGCTTGTCTTTATAACAGTTCCTTCTCTCGTGGTCCACTCGTATTTGTGCATAATGTTTTGCTCCGTCCCTCACCAATTCTGTTGGTCCAATGGATTATTACTTCATTTTCCTTCTAGGGACTAATAATTGGGGTAAGTGAAAGAGATAGCTGTCCATCCGTTCTCCCCTCCCCCCCCCCCAACTCTGCCGCGAGCCAGTAAGCGTGGAGGC